>JACXIL010000033.1:2668566-2857381 GCA_014737365.1 Bombus soroeensis | reverse complement strand
TTATTTGATGCATATAATCACTAATTGTATCACTATACAGTAAAGTAATGAACTGCATAACTGGTATAATTATTAATTATATGGCAAGTAATATGAGCTAATTGGCTGCGATCCTGGCTAGGCGTTCGTATCAATGTATCTATGGTATATTAGATTAGTGAAATATAATTGAGGAGGTTGGTAGATCCGTGATAGGCGATGCTGCTGGATGTAGTAGTGTAGAGGCCTCCACATATCTCGATATGTTCTGCCATTGGTGTAGATGTCGCTGCTGAGGTACTGCTGCATTTTCTTCTCGTTTTAAGATCGTGAAAGAAAAATCGGACCATGGGCACCGGGATTCACACCCGGCCCCGAACGTTCGTAACCTAAGGCGCCAACCACTGCGATATCGTCATCCGGTTACTAGTTGGTGTTGAGTGGTGGTAGTCGCTTGTCGAGTGCCGATCAATGATGAGATGCCGTTACCTTCGATTAAATTGCACTTGCTTCCTTGATTCTATGAATACGGTGTTGTTTCATTGGCTTTGAACAGACATGGAAAATTACATTCCATCTATAGACATTCAATAGGTACACTCTGCGTTACCGTTGGTATTATATGAAATAGTGAAATGAGAAATTAAATACTATATTTAAAATTAAAAAATAATACTACACAGAAATAAAATAGCACTTCATCGACTTGAAAAATTTCGTTAATACTAAATAAAGCTAAATAAATCATTAATTTACTCACTACGAATTGATGGTATAGATTTAAATGAGTGGTAGAATTGTTTTCGATTAATGATACAACTGTTATAAATTAAGAGCATAATTACTTTGAATTAATGGGAGGATATGGTTATAAATTATTGGTATAATTGTTAAGAATTACTGGAGTAATTGTTTTAGGTTAATGGCCTAGATGTTATAAGTTAATAGCTTAAATGTATAAAGTAAAAGTTTAAATGTTATAAATGAATGGCTTAAATGTTATGAATTAATGGCTTAAATGTTATAAATTAATGGCTTAAATGCTATAAATTAATAGTTTGAATGTTATAAATTAATGGCTTAAATGTTGTAAATTAATAGTTTGAATGTTATAAATTAATGGCTTAAATGTTGTAAATTAATAGTTTAGACGTTATAAATTACTAGTTTCAATGTTATTGCTTGATATTTTTTTTTTATTTACCTTATTTTTAAGTTCTTCCTCGATGTTCACTCTCCGGGGGTTCAGGCACAAAAGAGCTCGAGCGCGAGTTGCGTGTTCCTTATATACCTTGACAAGGTGTCGGAATGTCAATCAAACGGTAACGACCTTTTGACATAGCAAAAGACGGTTTTTCCATTATAACAAAATCAAATGGAACAATTTCTTAATTTTTATCGTAAATTGGCGCCTTCAACGATTTAATACGATATCCATTTTTGCCATTTTAATAGTTTCTACAAGCTAAGACTAAATTCACACTTCTGTGATACTAGTTTTCGACTATCAATTGGTTTGAACAAAAAGGGGAAAAAAGCCTAACGACAGTCGATGACGTTACTGTGAAATAAGTTAAGGTATTAAATAATCAGACAGATAAAATTCATATCAAGCATTATATTATATTATTCGATATTCGTTCATTCACTCGTTCTAATTACAAAATAAAAATGTTCTTTTTTCTTCAATAACACCTACATCACTGTCTGCGATATTTAAAATTCTTATTTAATGCTTACTTAAAAGTCAAGTTCTTTTTTAATTTCTCACAAGTTAAACGAGTAAATTTTAAACTCGTTATAGTTGTAACATAAAGTGGCTTTTTTTCTTCAATACCGCCTGCATCGCTGTACGTGATACAGACATTAATTATGTAGCGAATAATATGAACTAATTGGCTGTAATCGCGGTTACGTATTTCTTCGTTAGATCTATCAAAGGATCTATTAGGCTATTAGCGAGAGACTTCCTTGAAGAACTATCAAATTCTGTTAAAATTAACTAGATGATTTTTTTATTCGATTAGTAATCGACAATGTCTACCGTATTCAGCAACCTTCTTTTGTAATAGATTCTACTCGGATCAATTATTTTATACTAAATTGCAGATTATGCCACTGTATATTATAAGATATTTGCCTATAGCTCCTTTTTCTTTTCTAATTCATTGATTTTATTATTAGTCTCGTTGGTTTTTCCCATGAGTATCTGTTGTACGTACATCTCCATTATGCTCAGATTTTTAACATCGTCGGATAACTATCTTTTTCGTAAAATATTTCGTGCAACCGTAAACTCGTACTGTTTTTAAGCAGTTTTTAACTAGTTCCTTGACGAAGGATCTCTACGCGATATCTCTGGGCATCGTCAACGCGTTCAACTCCGTACCGTGGGACAGGATAGTGGCGGCCCTGGAATACTCGGAGGTGCCCCGCTACCTCGTTCGGCTGATCCGCGCTTTAATTTAAATCACGAAATTTACAATTGAAACGGGACATAGATATAAAACATACCCGAATTACTTCGAGAAATTTACTTTTGCGACACGTTTCGTGATTTACTAAAATTGATGACAAAGACGTACGAATATTCGAATGGTTTTAACGAAGGATCGCGTGTTTCCATATTCGGTGGACGCGGACGGTGAAGAGGGTTTTGCACGGGCAAGTTCCGCCGCTATCAGATCCTTCTGTCGGCGACGTATCCGCGAATTTATTGCTCGGTTTCTCCGCAGAGGCGGGAAAGCACGATCTTTGCTCGAGAATTCCCTTTAGGATAGCGCCTTGTCCGTCAATTCCTCGCTATGGTCAAGACACTTGGTTCCCCTCATCGATTATCTGCTCCCCCTCGAGGTTTCCATGCAACCAGAACACATCCCCGGACCACTAATCCATTTGCACAGGGGAAATGTTTGGGATCTTTTTATCTTCACTCTCGAATTCTTCGGTAAGCTTTTATCTCTCGTATACATACATATAAGAGTGATAATATTATACGGTAGATTTCATTTTTAAGATTCGTATAGAAAGAATGGTGAAACAAGATTTATTAAGAATATTTTGAGAATTTTAGTTTGTAATTTGAAGTATGCTAAAATGAACGGAAGAAGATATTGTGGTACTTCTGCTCATATGAATAGGGAGATCAGAAGTATTCTGATAATGGAACTTTTGGGTAATAGAACAATCACATTTTTGATATTAATGTTTCATTTGTCCAAATAAAAATCAAAGAAGCGTCAGTTTGTTTTAACGTGTAAGATAACGTGTAACGTGTATATTTTTTTGACCGCTAGAAAAGTACATCTTTTCGTACATAAGAAACTACATGCTCATCATTCTCATTTGCAGTTTATACTCTAATGCATATAATAATAGCATTTGCAATAGAAAAGAGGAATTTGTTACTAACAGACATTTTGTTCGGATAACAGTTTATTAAAATGTATTATACATACATTCGAATAGTAAAACATTCAGATATTTTTCGATATGGTTTTGAGTAACGGAGTAAAGGTTTCGGTTGTTTATTTATTTTAGTATGTTAGATTTTTAGTATGTCAGATTATCGAAGATGTTTGATTTATTCTATTGGTACACAGACGGTATGGTACACAGATGTTAAAGAATGATACTCGAATAATTTATTGGCTTTTGACACATATGTTCATGAAACATAGAAACATTCGTTTATTAATAACATTATCGGGAAAAAATGATTTCAACTAACCTTCTAAATTAATTTATCGTGTTATTCTTCTAGAATAGTTATCTTTTTACAATGATAGGAGTCTGTGAAAGTTTTGATAACTACATCGAAATTTATTGCAATTCAGAATTATTTACATTATACGTTCGATTTGACATACCTAATCAGCCTGGAAATCTAGATTCATAAATTTTTTTAATAATATCGGTTGAAGCAGATACGATCGAAATAATGGAGCTTAAAGGTAATGCAATCTAAGAAGGAAGGCTCGGTTACGCGTACTCGTTTCCGAGCAATCGTCGCTAAAGACGAGTTTACATATCTCGACTTGGGACATCTTGACGTTAATAGCATGTTCCGTGGTGGATCTTGATAAATTTGCGTGCATGCTCTTAATTACTTTGCGCGGGTCGTTCGTTATTAAGTGTGCATCAATTATCATCGGGTCGATCGGATCCCGTGAACGGCGAGAAGATAATAGGTTCCATCACGTAAATACATCTTGCTCCAATTACATGCGGAAGATATGTCATCTCCGCAGAATACGGTCCTTAATTAGCGTAATGTTAGACGATGGTGATTTGAAACTCGAAGCATCTTTGTATATCAGATCACGTCAATTCACGTTAGTCCTTCGAACGGCGATATTCGAATGGCGATATTCGAATACCCTTATTAACATACTGACAACCGTTCAATGTGCAAATTTGTTTCAGTAGAACGATCAAGTTTGTAAATGCCCTGATAAGATATCGGAAAGGGTCACGATGCTTTGAAAATGGAAGGAAGATATGGAAATCAAATTACACGTAATTTATACCTTTCATTTATTAAGATTAATTTTAGATACTTAGTTATAATCAAATATTCATACGAGTTCCTTGCATTGCAATTTTAAAAATATGGTGAGTAGATTAGATTAATTTTGTTCCATTACAGAGAATTTTTATAGTTATCTTTTATATCTTTCAGCACCTATGTAACGTATTAATAAAGCACTTCTTTCTCAGTCTTATTTCTTTTACCTTACGAAAATAAACATTACATGAAAAAAAATTCCAATCTTTCATAGGATTTCGTAACTTTCGAACTGTCGACCACGAACAGCGAGGCAGTCAAACGAGCCGGGTTTCTTGACTGACCGGTTATATTGAAGTTTTAGGTGCTAAATATTAGGGAACACTTATATCATATGAAGGAAAGAAAAAAAGTATAGGTAAGCATTCTATAAATTTCTGATTTTTTATTCAGTCGCAGTTTGTACAGGAAATAGCATTTTGTTTTATCGCGTCATCGCGAAAGTTAGTCGACTCGGGGCGGGGCGGTGCGGCGCGGTGAGGATTAAATGATGATATCTCTTAGGCTATGATTATATAGAGAAGCGATAAGCGGCAAGCAGTAAGCGATAAGCAGTAAAACGACGAAACAAGTGACGGCTGATTGTGAGAGCAGAAAATAAATCAAAACTATACAGATTTATATGGAATAAACCATACAGCAGCTGAGCGACGAGCGACGAGCGACGAGCGACGAGCGACGAGCGACGAGCGACGAGCGACGAGCGACGAGCGACGAGCGACGAGCGACGAGCGACGTCGTATTCACGAGTGGCTTTAACGAATTACTCGACTCTTTAAATCCGCGCAAACAGCTTTGGTTCTTTATTACCGTGCCCTTGACAGGACAGCTATTAAGAGAATCGAAGTCGTCTGTGATTCTCCGCCACGTACATATATACTTTCTCCAGCTTTTTCCAGGCAGTTGGATCGATTGGATCGCTCGGTGAAAGGGGCGAGGTTAAAAGACGCGAAAAGAAGAGGGGAGAGACATAGAGGAAGAGATCCGGGAGAAAAAATCGAGACAGGTTGGTTCGGGCTACCGTAAAAGTTGAGTGGCAAAGAGTAGAAGGGAAGGGAGAAAGGAAGAAGATGGTAGAAAAAGGAGGGCGTCGCGTCGTGATAAAGTACGACAAGAAGAGACAAGGCAGGGGCAGGAAGAAGATGAGCGACGGGGTGGCGGCGTAGAGAGACGGGTTCTCGATGTCGGTGAATGGGGTGGATGAGTGAGAGTGAGAGGCCACGGTCGCAGCCTGCCGAGTTTCTTACGGCGCGGTGGGACAGAAAGATCGGCCACAAAAAAGGACCGCCCTGGCTGCGTGGACGCGCAGAATCTGCAATTATATCGCAAAAAAGGAGCCGAGTGTTCGGGACAAACTGCTTCCTGGCCCGTAAACAATGATGCCAAATAAGTCTGCGGGCATAAATCGTCGGTCGCCGCTAGTCAAGCCTTCGCTCTCGCACGAGCACCAACCACTCTCTGATTCTTTCCGAGACCAGAACCGCGTCCGAATCGCACGATAAAAAGCCAATCGATCGCTAAACTCTTTATTCCACCGCGAGCTGAAAATTCGCCGGGATGGGAGGAACGCGATCGACCAAGGCGAATTCGGATTTATGAGTCCGTGTAGCCACGACGACTTGCTCCGCGAATATCGCGATGCTAGGTAGTTTCTTACGTACCACAGGCTGGTTCCACGATTGCATCCATTTTATTGTTTAACCCTTTCAGTACCCTACGAATTTTGTAAGTACCAGCCAGTAATACCTGCAAAAATATACGAAGACAATTATTAAAATTAACATATTTCTCTTAGAAATGAAGATATCTTCGGGCATATTGTTTATTTTATTACAAAATATATGTGGTTTGCGTGATAAAAAATTATTTTGCATAAATTAAACTTCGTAATCAATGGCGAAGGAAAATGTTTTTCTCTGGAAACATTTTTGTATTCTTGAGAAAAAGAAAACAGTTATACTTTATGAAATACGAAAAGCTTTACATTTTTTAAATAATAGTATATATCTCCTAAATGAAATATAAATAAATAAATGTTCAATGTTTTGCGCAAATGACAGTGAAACCACTCTTCAGAACATTACAGTTCTTGATTTTGATCGTTAGTTACACCGTGTTACACACCACACAGTTCTTCTCTTTCTTTCAGGTAGTTTTCGAGTGTATATTGTCGAAGAACCAGTTCAAAAACGAGCGATTGAAATCCATCATATTCAATTTTCGACTATGTATCCCAACCCTCGGTGTTGCTACTGTTGCGTCGAGCCTAATCTCAGATATACTCTGAAATATATATTTCATAAAAATAAAGCTCATATCATTAGATTAATACATCATCAGACGTGTTAAAATTTTATTGATGACAAAAAGCCGAAATATCGGCTCAAGGTATTTCATGCAAATCCCGCGAAGGCAATATATCGTTACTTAGGTATTGAAAGGTTTAATAATGTTCGCTAGTAAAATGTTGCAAAAATTCTCATCTTACCATCCTACACTGTCCAAGTTGAAAAAATAGAAAAAATTCTTTCGTTCAAAGTTTCATTTCGGAGAAAAGCAAGTTCGGAAAGCGAAAACAACCTCGGCGCGATAAATCAACTATTAATTTATACCGAGTCTTCGAAGCTTAATTATCCTCCGTTGTAATCTTTCACACCTTTTCTCCTGGTTTCTTCAGGAGGTACCGTTCGATTTTCTCTCGCAATCGAAACCGACGATCTAAGTTTCTCCACCCTTTAATATCTGACTGTTGCTGTCGAAGGTCGAGGCTGAACCTCCACGAAAGGTTATTAGCTCCGTCCAACTTTCGGCTGTCGTAAATTAACATTTTATTCTTCGTGGCTCGATCCGCGCACTGGTCTCGACGCAACAAACAAGCGTGAGATTATTTTAATGCTCGCTCGATTGAAATATAGCGTTCGATAGCTAATAGCATGGTCGTTCCATACGCCACACGATGATGAAAGGTGGTACCTAATTAATCCGGTGTATCGCGAGCTTCGTACTACGAATTCCAGTCCCGTAAAGGAAGGAAAAAGGGTGAAGAAGGGACGCCCATTTCGTTCGCGTATTCGCTTGATTATGGAAGCTGTATTAACGCGCTTACGTAAGTAATTATAATATACCGGTTAATCTAAAAGGATTTATCTTTTCTCGAGAAGGTTGAGTGAAGGCGAGCTTTCGAGCCGCTTTCCACTGTCAGTCGGTCAACGCCCACAACTGGTTAACGTGCTAATGAATTCCTAGCATCGCGTAATTATGGGTTAAAGCGCGAAATTTCGCGCTCGTCCTCGCCTTTGGATTCTTCTCTCCGTTCTATATCCCTTTTTTCTTTTATTTTTTATTTACTTCCTTTTTCTATTTTGTTTGATTACTTATTTCTTGGCTTCTTCTTTATTTCACCATGTTTCGTACATTTATGTTTGTCTACGATGGATAAATAATGTGGTTCTTGGATTGATCCAGCATAGAATTTATGTAACGAGTGGTATAAAAAGAAAATCGAGTGCTTTATTACAAGTTTTCAAATTTCTATGTTTATGTGTAATCATGTGTTAACAGTTTTCTAGGGATTTTGTCACTTTTGCATCTCTCATACCATTCCTCATATCATATCTATTCCCCATCTAGAATCATTCCATATTATTGTGTGATAAAATTGTCTCATGATTATGCTCAATTCATTCATATTTTCTTAACTTGCGATTAACGATCATACCAATTATTTTAATTGTTTTACAAACATATGTACAACGTATCATTTCAATCTACAAATTTTAATCTACAAATGCGAATTACATACTGCTAAACTGGCTTCTATATCTATGCTGCGACGATATATTGCGACTTATTAATATAGGGAATAATGGATCGTTCAAATACTTTGGTAATCTTTGCGAAGTTTATACTTCCGATAAATAGCTTGCAACTTGTATATACATATACAAATCCGTATCAAATTTTATAGTAATTATTTTTTAATTTTATATATGACGTGTCTCGTTACATTGCCAACTAGAGTGCAAAATGTACTGTATCACATGTACATAAAAAGCTTTTAAGAGTATTGCAATACCTTTGTACGACACTGTATATGGCAAATATATTATGTGACTTATGATTATGATCAAGAATGTAGATTCCTTCTCTCCCGTTGAAAAGAAATAATTACACCGAGTCGATATATCCGGTTACGACTTGACACGAGCCCTCTCGTATCTTGCTATATACGCGGCCGTGCGGACTTATCATAAATTATTGCCCACGAAAAAGAATTCCTTTCTGCAATCGAACTTTACGATCGGGCCGCGCCGCTTATTGAGACGCGCTTCTTTGGCAAACGTTAACAAGGATGCAACGAAACGAGCTCGCTCAAGAGTGTGGCCAACCTGTTAAACGCTGACTTTCTTGCCCGGCCTCCACGGGGAAGAAACTGCGGTTAATTAGGGGTTTTTTTCCACGTGTTAAGCCTGCGAAAGAACCGCGATTGACTCATGGCGAACTCAATAAATTTGGAGATAGGCGGTGTGTGTGTAATCATGCTTCGCGTAAGTCGTAACGTGACGGATTGACAATATCCGAGAAGCATTTTTTCGAACAGATATTCTTCGTGTGAGAGCTCGTTTGTTTCACAAAATAAAGTGTTGACGACAGGCTGTTGAGTATGTTGAGAGGTTTTTTTTATTGAAGGGTATAAAATTTTTTACAAATGAATATCATTGTGTTTTTGAAATCGTTAAAAGACTTAATTAATGCATTCGTTGGCTGATCCATTGATATTCCGATCAATTAGGCAACATAACATTTTTTCAGGCTTTCGGGATATCAAAATTTAGATTTTAGAAGTAAATCTTGACTTTAACATTAACTTCTTCTTTGATATTTCTACGAGGATACTTGATATATATTACAATATTACAGCAGTTGAATTTGATATGATGCTATAGCTACTAAGAAGTTGTAAAGTAAGGGGTTAATTGGACAAATTTCTTTATTACATATTTTCTTATTTCTGATTGAGATTAGATGCCACGTTGAACACATATATGTATAATGAAAGCTGTTTCGATTATTAATTAGAACTCATTTCTCCAATTATCAATTCACCTTTCACAATTATCGAAGTGTCCTAGCTGCCAAGTAGAATAATATGCGATACACTAAATAAGTACCAATCTTTTACTTAACCACGTAACTCAACATATTCGCTTGACCCCTCGAATGGCACGTTTCCAACAAATCAACAATAGAGCAAGAATATTTCTCGACAGAGACGTTAGAAATTTCACTCTCTTTCCACGAACGTAAACGTCCCATCACCTTCGCAAGATCCTTTAATTTCTCCTTCAATTTCCAAAGCGGATCCCTATTTTCACTTTGGTCGCGTGTATATGTGTTCGCTTGATGATAATTGAAACAGCGAGTAGTCAGCCGTAACGCTATAAAATTCAAGTAGATCGTCGACCATTAAATCGCGGCGGCATTTTAAAGCGTCGCGTCGCATCGATCGGTGATCTCTATAGGGCGACCGGGTACGAAGTACGATCGTTAACGTATCGTCACCGCAGATGGAAACGCGTCGTTAATCAGATAAGAGGGCCTCGAGAACAGGCAAGGGCGTATCATCGTAATATCTCATCAACCTGGTCACGTACATCGAAAGCGCAAAACGAACTCGACCAAATGGCTGGTTGCTCTAAACGCGAGCCCTCTTGTGGTTTGAGAGCTGATTTACGAAGGCGCGAATTAGCCCGTAATTGCCCCTAAACGGATCGAGCATAAATATATATCGAGTTACCCTTCTCTTGCCTTTACTGTACGACTTTATCGCACGTAAATCGGCCGTTAACCACGTTCCTTCCTCTTTCTCTCGCTCTTTACTCTCGTCCACGCCCTCGTCCTCCGACGAACGACTGGACTGGAATCGCGTGGGATCACCGGCAATGACGCGTAACTGATTGTAGTTCGGTTAGTTAGTCCAACGAGAAATATCGTAGAGATTCTTGCAGAGAAAGAAAGAGAGGCAGATGGGTATTATGATATTATATGGCGGCTGTTGGCCGTGCTCGAGGTAAATACAGCGTTTAATTGTCGAATCGTTCCGACGTTGATCGAGCCTCATTAGAGGACGCCTGCATTCCTGAAATGTCAATTAGGAATGTTGTACGTGGTGGTCCGGATAAACGGAGCTGCTGATTCCCTCGTTTCACGTCGTGAGTACGAAATTGGTATCACATAATGGGCGGCTTTTTTTATAGTTTTCCTTTACTGTAAATCGTTTACTCCGATTTTATCAGTCTTCTGCACAGTAATTTCACCATTTTCATATAGGACGTTTGTTCTGTCAAGCAGCTACGTGTACCCGATATTGCGAATTAAATTAAATGTGAACTTGATTTTTAAGGAGGAAATAGTGAAAATAGTATCTGTCAATTGAACTATGGACCTCCATTTTTGCGACCTATAAAGCCTCATTTCCGCCATACTTATTACAAGTTCCATCACAAATCGATCACAATGGAAAGCAATGGAATTGTTTGTTCTCGCACTAACGCGTATTCATCTCGACTCGTCCTTTTAAAGGACTTGTTCACGCTCTTCTTACTCGATTCCTCTTCTTCTTTGTGACAAAGAGAAGTTTGGATCTATTTTATTCAACAACTTTTCACCTAATTCAGATAGTGAGGTATCAATATCAAGTGTTCCCGAGAATGATCGAATATCGCAATTGATATTCGCGATGTATCAAAATAAACCCGAAGCGAAACTGATTTCTTACGAGGAGTAATACCTAATCGAACTATGTGCATTTATCTGTGATATTTTTCGCCACCAATTCAACCTAAACCCACAGTAAAAGCACGAATATTTTTGTTCTCGCATTAAGGCGAATTCATCTGGATTCTTTTTTCAAAGGATTTGAGGCTCTTCTTACTTGACTCTTTTTCGTCTTTGTGACGAAGAGAAACCGATATAAAGAAACATTGTAACAGAACCGATCATAAAAATGGTACTATATCCTTCCCCTCGTATGGGCATCAAGCATAAATCTCCCTGGATGAATGTAACCAGTAGGGCATAACCGCCTAACAGGGCCTCCAGTCAGAACAAAGTCTGGCCATTAAAACGTTCTCTTCTCAACAAAGTAGCTCTACACACGCACGCACACACATACACACACACGCACGCACGCACGCACGCACGCACGCACGCACGCACGCACGCACGCACACGCACGCACACGCACGCACACAGAAGCGAACCCTCTACTAGTCGTGGACATCGACGCCAGGTTGGCTAATAAAATGTTACAAATTCGTCGCACGGAGGGTAGTTTATGGCGCGTGTGAAGCCTTCATCGAATACACCGGCTTTTGCAAACGGCCTTTATAACCTCCGCTGCATTATTATTTCCTTTGTGGCCTTTTACGATCGCGTACGGGTCCTTGAGCCTCATGCAACCGGCAACGTGTGGGTTAAATCGATTTAATTCGTAACCAGGCTGAATCGAGATCCACAGCAGGTTAGAGCGTCTCACGGTTTACGAGATGGAAATATATGGTAGTTCGAAACGCGTGTATGTTCCCTGTTCGTTTTCATCCTTCCATCCTTCCTTCTATCTTTCCTTCCTTCAGACTATAAATCATAAGGTTCTTCGGTTAGACGTGATCCTTTGCAACCGCCACCTTTCAGAGTATCAATTTCGTAGCAAAAGTGTTTCAAAGTCGGTGGTCGATTCAAGGTTTTAAGGCAAGGACGGTTTCCAGTTCACACGGCGGAAGATATCAGTGAATTATGTCGCTAGATTTTATCGATGGATCGCGAGGGTTTGTTGTCGACGGTTGAGGATACATCGTTGCCTATGTCTAATGGAAACTTTTAACTACTGTAACGTTCCATCGTAAAAATGTACTTAAAGTTCTGTTAGTTCTTAAATCGACTGCGAATTTTAAGTTCGGAATAACCTGAATAGGATTTGGATTTTATAGTTATACTTTGGCAGAGGGAAGGTAGGATGTTTAGGTGCAACGAATTCTAACTTCATTGGCATCATGTAAAAATCTTGTCTGTTTGCATGCAGTATAATTTGTATAAGAGAATTTTTGGATAATAGAACAGCTATTTTCTTGATGTTTATCTTCAAACATGCACATATTTCGAAAGAAAATACAAGTATTAATAATAGCAATCACAAATAATAAAATTAAATATGATTCGGTCAACGATTTATGGACCGAAACTGTTCTACTTGCGAAATCGCACAACATTTTTAAAAACTTTAATTCGATAAAGTTACATTCCCTTAGTGTTTCGCACCATTTTACTTTTGTTTCTAAAGTCTCAAATGTTTCATAATATTGAAGAATGTCATTATTACAATTATATTATATTTATTCCAATTCGTTATTCGAAGCATACATAACGCTAGCATTATGCTCAATTAAAGAATTATTTTGCATTTTGCTCTGATAATTAGCATCGCAAGTACACGTTCTCGTCACGGCGACATTATGCTCTGCTATGGCCGATTACAATGCTAAACTCCTTACTAATTTGTAGAATAAATCGCGTTGTATATGAATCGCTTTAGATCGATCTTTTATATAGCAGCCTGTTGGAATAACAGATTTTTTTTTATAATTGATGCCACCAGCACATGCGATTAGAGCTATGGAAAAAACTAGCTTCTATCGGGTTAATTCGTGAGTTCATTCGAGGAAGAGCGGTCTCTCTTCATGGAAGAACCAAACTTATAGGAAAAGTTAGATATTTCTGAAAGTAAATTGAGCAATGATACGTGACTATTTTATGCAACATTAAGACATCCCATTTCCTTATATTCAATCGTATCTGACAATTCCTATTTGAATTTCTCTTTTTCCATATGCTCAATTGACTCTTCTCACGGAGGACGGAGCTTTGTTTTAACTCGATTAAAACCACGCCGTAAATTTTCACAGCGCTTTAGATCCTCGATCTACCAGAAGGTACGATCAAACGGAAGGCATCGCAGCAGCGAATCGTGTTTTATAGTGCCCGTAAACACCGTTAAGAAGACGTTACCGCGAATGCGAATAAACTCAATAGTCGATCATCGTTCCTGAAGGTACATCGAAGATTTTAGCATTTTAATGTTCCTCGACACGAGGACCAATTACTCGGCTGATTCCACGATGTCTTTTACCGTGAACGGAATGGTTACTGTGGCGTAGACATTTATGTTCGGTTCATTCATTAACCGGCGCAAGTGGAAGGTTTCATCGACACATTTCACCCTATACGCGGTATCCAAGATCCTGAAACTGCTGGTAATTACTTTGCGTTGTCCCATGTCGTGGAGATTTCACTCAGCCGGTACAGTGGGTCGTATATTTTGACAGTTACGACGGTTCTTAACGATCGGATTAATTTTTATTGCGACGCGACGCGACGAACATCGCGAAACTGAAGAGGAAGAATTTCGTATCGCTTTTATATGCATCCCCCTAGAGTGCCATCGACAATTCACGAACATTTTTATCTTGGAACTGTGGTTTCGTGTCTCTGCTACTCGGGGGTCGTTCAACTATAAATGTTATACACGGTGACACAGAAATATGAATACGGTTACTCGAAATTTTATTACGCTGTGTGGAACTGATTTGTTTTTATCAACTTTTAGCTTAATTGTTATAAAGATTGGTAATTTAGCTGAATAATAATTAGATTTTTATGCATTTACAGGAAATTTCAAAGTGTAAAATTGCACAAAATGCATACAATATGAAAAAATATATTAAGTATCCAAAGTATTATACATTCTATTTCTTTAATCATATTCTTAAAAATATGAATTTGCATAAAAATCTTCAGTATAATGATAATATTTCTGGCAATGTTCGAAATTTATATGATTGTTGTGAATTGATTGAAATTACTGTCTAAAAAGTTGCTTATCTTTTCCTTATAATGTAATATTGTATGTTAATATAAACGGGGTGGGAAACAAAAGTGACCATAGGTCTTGAAAGCACGAAATTTACCCAAAATTGTCTTACACATACATGTATATTGCATAAATGAAAAATTGATTGAAAAGATATTAAATAAAGTCTAGGACAAAAATAAGGAGATAGTGGTGTATAAAATGTTTCATAATAGGTTTCATAATATTTAAAGGACGGATTCGGCATCTAAAAACAATAAAAAATGTTCATATCAATATATATCCTATTTGATTCTGTTTACGAAATATAGCGAGCTTCCTGTTCAATCATTTCGTATCAGACTGTTTTCATAGAGGATGCACAAAATAACTTCCTTGCGCTTCAATGTATGCATCGATTGGATTTTTATTTGTGGGATTGCTTGAAATTCATCCTATACTCAACACCTACTAAATACTTTACTGTAAAGGTGAACACGGGTTTCAGCAAATTCAGGGGATATCAGGGGATATTGAAAGAGTGATCACATGGTTTCCATGCGTGCAATGCAAGAAAGTCATTTTTGGCATCTCCTATGAAGATACGAAATGATTTGACACGAAGCTCGCTATATCTCGTAAACAAAATCAAACAGGACATATGTTGATATGAACATTTTAAAATTATTCTTATTGCTATTAAATCCATTCAATTAAAAAGCATCTCGCACTTATTATGAAACATCCTGTACAGATAACATTTAGTAAATAATCGAAATTAATATTTACATTTTCGTATAAACAAGCTATATTTAATGAAACTTTATAGATTGATACCTATTTCCACTACCTATCCGCTCATTTTTATCTCCGATTGCCTATGTATAGGGGAGCATCTCTGTATTGTGTATAGGAAACTTTTATATAGGTAAGAGTTTGTAAGTAAATCAATATTATACGAATTTAGTTTTGTAAGATGTACAATGTACATATATGCTTATTCACTTTTGACTCTCATTGTCACTGTATATTAGGATTCGTCAGCATTCTAATTTCACTTACGCTATGTACGAACTAAAAGTTTCGATAAAGGTTGATCCAAAAGGCAGATGGTGTGTTTTACCGTGAACGCGTGAGAAAGTTCACGTAACGTCGATCTCCTTCACGAAAACTTCCCTGCAGGTGGTGCGTAGGATAAAGTCTAGCTATCCGCCGTTTTATTTCACCGAGAAAAGCAACGAACCCTTAAGGAACCCCAATCTCGATTCTTTTTTCTCGCGAGGAATCGAAATTTCTGGAAATTCTATATTATACGTCCCGTCAATGCTGCTTTGTACGATATGAAGTGACACACGGGGGTTCGTGGAGACGCCATTGTCGAGTCTCGAAAGGATTTCTCCCTTCCTCTAGTTTTTCCCAACCCAAATAGGGTTGGAAAGCTGAGATCATTTCTCGGTTGACCGATTATTTGGAAATATTGATCCGTTGTTTGATCTAAACCGGTCTAAATATTGGATCGCCTTTGATCGCGTTGTTCAGAGACGTTCTAATTAGCTCCTTCGATAATGAGTATCAGAAGACATTTTTATTTTTTTGTCGATAGCTTCTGCGTCTTATTGTTAAAAGCAGTATAGTAGAAAGGAAGAAATATAAAATAAATTAATGTAATTGTAAAAAGAAGCATGAGTAGAGAATTGCAATGAAAAATTGTGAAATTGAAAAAACGGAATTACAGTTGAAAAGGAATAAGTACGTTTGATCTCTGATATCATTATGTACGAGATAGGATTCTTGCATTCGAACATAATTCCTTAGGTCTTCGTTAGCGTTGACAGAAAATCAACTTTTTTTACATTTTTATGGTCGAGAAACTCGTTTCGCTATCCCCTTCCGCCTCCGCAATTTCCGTCTAACATAAACCCTCAATTTTCGCACAATAGGTCGCATCGTCTCGAGGGTTCTTATAAAAATTCAACATACAAAGAAGCTTTTGTGCGCGGACTTATCCCATCTGTATTCGATTGAACCAGACAGTTTTTTCTCCTTTCCCCCGACGATTCTTACACGACGTACCGATTTCTTGTAAAACGTCCAAAAATCAGACACACGGGTGAAGTGGTTAAACACCTTTGTGTAAAAATCGTCGTACGGACCATTCAAAGATACTTTTTTGTATGTCTTTTCACGTGTACTTTATTTTCGTAGCGAAACTCCAACTTTAGTGGAAACAATGCATTACATTTTTAATCCTCGGTGCTTTTAGTTCGTTCAAATATTCTGGGCATTAGTATATATCTAGCGATCGTTGATTATTAAGAATTAACTAGCCGTGATTCGTTCAATTTTGTAAAAGGTCTTCGATTCGTTTAGTCTTGGATTGAAGTATGTAGTTAATCTTTAATTGCTGGTGGATTTGTCACGACTCGAAGCTCGGAACGCCTGTTTATAGGAACGCAAAGAATGAATTGAGCCGCAGTTCGCTTCAGGTGAAATAGGGGAGCACGTAGGTAGGCGGAGAAATCGATGATCCCCCTCGAGTTCGGCTAATGGATCCTGCCACTCCACACGCTTGAAACATCCGTGTATAATTCGAGTAATCGAATCTATCGGAGTGTTTAATTCCAATTGGCAAAGAGGTAAGACAAAAACCTGCCTTGTGGAAGCCATCTTCTGCCAGTCATTCTCGATTTTTTCGTTCTTTTCACTTTGATCCCATGGTGCAATTTAGCTTGGATGTTAAAATTAAAAGGTAATGTACTTTGACTCTGATGATTAAATAATTTTATGCGGCTGATGAGTCGAAAGTTTGATTGAAGATGAAATTGCCGCAATTTTTTTCCGATCACCTGTCTTGAAACTTGAGCTTCTTTTTCCAAGGATGTCTTTGCAGACCGAAAGTGATACGTGAAATCGCAGCTTTGGCGTTCTGTATTGCTAAATTCGTGTTTTCCATTTATTTTGCACTACATTTTCCAAGTTTAAAGAATGCTTTAATCTTTCATAACAAGTAATAATATGATAAAACGATAGCCAGAATCACTAGTTGTGCTATGTTAACGGTAAAAAGAAACTACTAAACTAAACTCAATTTTAAGCCGATATACACTTTATTCAACCTATTATGTAGTGGCCGGATTAGCGTCTGCAGGTTGGATCAAATCCGGACGCTTATTTGGAGAAGTGACTTGTGCGAATTCAACTTAAGAAAGGAAAAAGGACGTGTGCGAGTGAGATATTGATACCCAAAACGTGCAAACGCGGACTCGAGTGTCAATCGATATGTGCCCAATCAAAACAATCGATCGGCATCGACGTCAAGTTTCATTCGTCGCCTCATCTCATTCGGCACGCTCGAAACTCATTCCGAGGTTCCATTTCCAAGAATTG
The DNA here is from genome assembly GCA_014737365.1 of Bombus soroeensis. NCBI lineage: Eukaryota > Metazoa > Arthropoda > Insecta > Hymenoptera > Apidae > Bombus > Bombus soroeensis. Next base: position 2,839,544 of record JACXIL010000033.1, on the reverse strand, counting down.
ATGGAGATAGCAACGAACGATCAAGTGAACAACATTCGGACACTACAATACAATAGGTATTACATCCTTCTATAGCAGTTCTGGCAAACTCGATCTCAAAATCGCTCAACGTCGGATTCGTAAAAATTGCGGGATTATAGAAGCCGATAGGAGGAGAAAAAACTGACCGGTTTAAGCTTTGTTGCGAAGGTTCGCCGCGGGAGCAACAGATCATAGACAGGAAACGGTGATAGTGCCAACTTTATAACATTTCACGAACCGGAAATGCAATATGGCCGGCGCGGCGCACGTGGGCAGCCATACATGTAGAGATGGGAGGTGAACAGCGGGCAGAGGCCATCGCGTAAAAGCGGCGGCCGATGTTTCGCTTCTCTTCGTGAAATGAATAAAAGATGCTGAGCCGGCAGCATCGCTTACTCATTAACGTTCCCAGTGCTGGTGTGCGTTCGCGCCGCGCCGGTTGGAATTTAAGCGGTAACGCGAGACACCTTTCGTGAAAAAGGGAAGGAGAAGAACGCGTGGGCGACTCGATGCGCTTCGCCACATAATACGAATTCTGGCGTGCACCGGCCGCGCGGCTACGTGAAACAAGATCTCCGCACTCCGCACGGTACGCGTTTAGGGTGATGAGCCTTCACGAAACGCGCGGTCGATTTGCGTTGATGGAGCGTTTCGAAAATTGGTCATGTGAAATGAGTTGAGTGATCTCCTTGAAGGAGTTTTTCTTGAAGATGTGAGGATTTTGATAGAGGAAAGTATGTTAAGGATACTTGAGGTTACAGTAGAACTTGGGTTAATCAGGTCTTAATTTTCCGTGGTCTCGATCAATCGAGATATTGGTTATTGTCGGCTTCAGTTGTCCAGAGTCTTTTCATTTGTTAACAACGAACGCTTGTACATATAACTTATAATTGTCTTCTATTTCTAAATGAATGTATTGTACGCACAATATATGTATATATATATATATATATATATATATATATATATACATATATATATATATATATATAAATTAATCTACATAAAATTGAAAAAATAGGTAAAACTTAAACGGAGATATACGTTCGGCTATGACTAAATTATGAATGAAAATAGATCTAAGAATAAAGAGTTTATTTTATTGTAGAAAATACGTTTTTACTTATTTCTTCTCAGGCCGATTCAGTACGTCGTTCGGTATCTTTACAATAATCTGTTCTTGGAGATGCAGAAGAGGATTTTATGTATATACGATTTTTAAGATTTTTATCTAAATATAATGTTCCTATGACAATTATTCTAATATATTCTATTAGTACAATTACTTTTCAACTCGTTAAAGAGAGGTTTGAAACAAGGAAACAATTTGATTTGGTTAAAAGATAATTAAACATAATTCCTCAAACGGTTGTCAAAAGTCGCAGAGATAGAAATAAATTATAGACATTTGTCCCGACAAGGCTGCGGCGCGATGATAGAAAGCACGATAAGGCAGCGAGAATTCGAGTCCATTGTCACTGACTGTTCTCGGATACGGTGTGAAAGCGAGAGAATCGAGACACGAGGGCCCAAATATGCGGCCGATCGATAAGAGCATGTCAATGCTCGGAGCGTAGAATCGAAAGTGTCCCTTTGTCCAGTCCGTAGTCTAGACTAAAAGGACACGAATTGGAAGCGACTCGTGGAGTTACGGTGAAAATGCTTCCGCTTAAATCCATTAAATACGCCAGATTTTATCTGTTATACCGTTTTCTTACGAGGAGTATTCGTTCTTCGATTATATCGATTACTCCCATTAATTCCCTCATTTTGGATGTCAGAACTGATGCTTTGAAAAGGGAAAGAAAATTTAAATTTTGTTCTATGGGAATAGTCGAAAAGATAGATTGTCAATTTAGTTAAGTCTAGACATTTGGGAATTTATTTTGCGCTCATGACTATGGTCTGTAATTGGATTTTGGATTACCGTGATATGAAAGCAGCAATAATTGCAGCATGAAATACAGAGTTTGTACATTTTATGTATGTGTGATGTATGTGATTTCTCGTTCAAATTTTATGTTGAAGTTCCTCTTAAAACACTGGAAGTCTTTGCTCGTTTGATAAAAAGAGAGCAACGTCGGGTCATAAAAATTCGGAGACTGTAGCAGGATTGATAATGTTTCACATTTCGTGATAGAATGCTGGTTGTCAAGAAGACGAAAATTTGTTGGATCGTTTTAAACCTTTTCGTCTGTGAAAGTATATAATCTTGTATAATTCTAGAGTATTCTATACCCTCCATATTATTATAATATCATATCCATTATGATATTACAACATTATCCATAATATATAATGTATTGTACATATAGTACCTACTAATATCACTAGAATAAAATATTTTTCCTTACATTATAATCTCTTATAATATAGTATCTGTGGCGGCACTCGACAGCAACTACCACCACTCGACACCGACTAGTGGTCGGACGACGATAGCGCAGTGTGGTTATCGCCTTAGGTTACCAACGTTTATGGATCGACCCGGGTTCGAATGCCGGCGCCCGTAGTCCGATTTTCCTTCCACGATCTTAAAATTAGGAAGAAAAGCAGCCGTACCCCAGCATCTCTCTACACTAGCAGCGGACCTATCTCGGCCTCTATATCCAGCAATAGCAGCATCATCTATCCACGGATCTACTACCACCTCATGTCTTTAATATAATATCTTTATCCACTAGATACAATTGTTATTTTCCGAAGAAAAATTCAAAGATCTATCGATCCTTGCACCAAAAAAAGTACTATCTTTTCATTAAGCTAAATTGAACCTTTCCGTTATGTTTGATGTTGATGAACATGGGACTTCCTCCAAAACGACCAAGTGTTTTGTGTGTTCATCATTGATCGCCGGAAGGTCTTTCCAAAGTGTGTTAGAACTAGTCTTGAGTCTTAAATTTCCCGAACCGCCTCCTGGTGTACATCATTTCAGGAATTGCGTTTGTCTAAAAAAAATTTGACAAATTCCCCTATGTTTCTTCCTTTATTCAGCAGCGTTTATTCTTTGTTGATATTCATAAAGTTTACAGTGCCGTAAATGAACTGTATCGACAGAGACATCTTTCCGATATTATCTATTATTCGACATATTTTATTGCATTTATTGATGGTAATAGCTACAGGCAAGACGGTGGAAAATTTGCGTTACAAAAATTTTCCACTTGCTTAAAATAAATGTGCGTTAAACGAACAGAACTCTGCAGCATACCTAATATTACAAAGATATTACCAAAGGACGAATATATTACCGTGCATAAGTACCTATTTGGACACTTGCAATAAAATACACTTCAAATAAAGCTCTTTAAACTAATTTTCGCTTCTGATTTTATCTCAGGTAATCATATGTATGTATCCATTTAGTATATATTACAAAGACAATACACAGTTGATATTAATTATTGTAAATAAAGAAGGATTAATCGAAGATTGATGAAAATTGCTTCTACGGAAATACCTAAGCTAAATGACTTTAAGAGTCTGTGTTGAATGTTAAAATCTTCGAATGATTGGATTATGTATTTCCAATCACATTCTAATAGTTTGTACAGATTTTATGAAATATCAGCTATTCGGATATTACAAGTAGATATGGAACTTGATTAATGCAGGCATGTATATTCCTTGTTTCGGTTTCAATTTAGCAGAACATTTGTTCCCGTTATGGGAAAAAGTGAAAAATAAACAGTAGAGAAACACTCTTCGATCATAATGCTGAAAATATAATAAAAATATCAATCTTCCGAATGGATCGTATGAAATGGCCAAATACATACATACTACGCACGATAATATGGGTCCCCGCATGCAAAGTCTTTAAATATAGAACGAAAAATCTTCAAAATCTACTGAAAGACATTAGTTTCTGGCTTAAACCTCCCTTACTTGCGAGGAAAAAAACAGAGAAAGAGGAGGAAGTGCGTAAAATAGAGACTGGAGTGTCGCCGAAAGAGCATAAATCCCCGTTTACAATGGAATGGTGGTCTGCAAGGCACACGTGTCCACGCGAGTGAAGTTCGCCGCGCGGATGAATGAAACTCTTTGACGAACACGTTCTGCCTCGGCAGGCCGGCTTCCCGTTCTCTGTTATCGCGTTGCTGCCAGTTGTCGTCGTTGGTGTTCCACGTTGCGTCGACCCCTAGCGACAGAAAGTCGCTGGACTTGACTTTAGACCCGATGGGCCCGGTTATTAAGGCGGTTTACGCCGAGAAACACGACTAGTACCTCCGTTTGCCCCTTTTTCTCTACGACCCCGTTTTTACTTCTCGTTTTTACGGACCCCTGTCGGCCGGCTCGACTCGTCAACTTTGGCTCCTTTCGAAGTGTTGGACTGTTTTTAATATTTACGGTTTCCATGGCTAACAAATTGTATTCATTTAATATTAGATAATTATTTACATTATTTATTACAAACAGACGAAACAGTTATTTATAATATTTACAATACTAGGATTTTGCGACGATGCTTATTTGTTTTTCAAAAATTTATATATAATTCGTGGATTGCTTTTGTCGTCGCAATATTTCCGTACTTCAAATACCTCTTATCTGATTGTAAATACCTACCATTCAAATGAAATATTTTGGATAACGGGAGAAACGATGGACTTATATTATACAGACTATTTGAAGAAACTAGAGTTTCCTATCTACAGGGACTATCTGTTCCCTGATGGATTCGGATAAATGAAATTCCACTGTATGCACAAACGTTAGAATGCTTCCAAACTATAGTAGCCATAAGAAGGAGTATCATTTCATCGATTTATTCCATAAACAACATACACATGTTGCAACGAGAAATAATTTTCCTCACAATGACAACCTAGCCATCTCAGAATTTCAAACTATGTCAACTTGATCTCGGTGCCCCTAATCAAAATATGACATCGTTATCTTCACGACGAAATGCTACACGAATTCGATCAGAAGTTTCACAATCGCTAGATCGTTAGACGGTTAGGTACATAGGAAGGATTTGAATGAGAGTTGGCGTGGGCGATCTACTTATTGTTAGCGGCGACAGCTTCTGTATTTCCTGGCGCGGTGGCTTCGTGCCTTTTACGGACTAAAGAATAATGATGGTGGCCGATCGAGGGTCGATCTTGCCCCAGCTATCTTAGATATCTCACTTCGCCGCGCCTTGTCGCGCGAGGCTGCAAAATCAACTTGGTGCTGAGTCGAGCAAGCGGCGGTTCGGGTCGCGTGGGTGTACGAACGAGTATCGAGTAGCCGGTCACGGTCGTTTATTCCGCGTTACTAGGCGCACTGCATTAAGAGTAGTTTAATAAATTCAACCGCGGACGACGTGCGACAGCCAGAGCTCTTCGGCTGACTTACGAGTATATTTCGGTTCGTTTCTGCAACCGGAAGCAAGCTGCTTGGCGTGCGATTGTATGGCTCAATCGTACGGTGATGAACCATCTCTGTTAGTTACTTTGAAGATGTTACTCTTAAAGTTGATAAGATGATTGTTTGACCCTTTAACATATTGACTGTCACGTGAATTTTATATAGAGGCATTTCCCGTATAATGTCGTACTGTTACGCGTTACAATTTACAATACGGATTCGTACTAACCGGACTTGAGAATTCGCGAAATCCCCGTACAACACAGTGTTGCTTTAACACGGTTCAAGAATTGGAGAAATCCGCATTCTAAAAAGCATGTAATAACTTGAAATACGCCACACTATAATATTTCATGTTTTACATTAATGCCTTACCCAATTTTACACACGTCTTTTACAAAACATTACCTATACTTTGTATTTACGCAAATTTATCTAAGTTTGCTTACTCTAAACAGTTTACTGACACTGTTTACCGATGACCACAGTAGCGGTTAACATGTTAACGTTCATATCCGTGTGAAACACAGGCACAGTCAATCAATCATTTTTAATTTACTTTTCCGTAGTACCAAACAATCACATTTTCGTATTTATAGAAACATTTGCTTTCTTTCGTTCTGTATATTATTATATTAAAAAAGGAAGATATAGCACTAGAATTACAAAAAAAAAAAAAATATTATATAGTAAAAAGATAATTCCGCTAAAAAAGTTATGTATTTTTGACCGATTAGATAGATTGAACAATCGTACGTTAAGAATTTAAATAATAAAATATATCATCGGCGTGACTATAGTGAAATAATTATGCGTTAGTTTATTCGAGTAGGTAGATTATTCTCTTCGATTTACTTTATTGTTTAGGTACCGCATGAAGTAATTATTAATTTTTCAGGTTCGATATAAACTCATTCGACGCAACTTACGATATATGGATGTATGTAGAATATAACGATTGGTTTCATCTACGACCAAAGTGATTTACTGACTGTGAATCATCTCCTCATTTACTAAACGAAGAACGCAATACTACTTGAATGATTTTATCCAAACGAAATCAAGGTTGTCTAAAAAAGCTCGTTGTTTTTAAAAAATTTCAAAAGAATTATTCTGCTGGTATCGGTGATGCGAGATGATTAAGTCGATCCTCTATTTCACCTTCGAGATGATTCTACTCGAGAAGTGACGCGTGTGCCGCATCAGGATCGAACAGCGTGCCTCAATATGTATTTCGAGGTTGGCTTTCCAAACAGCAGGTGATATCTCACTGATAGTCGGCAAAAAAGGGGTTCTCGTTCTCGATGTGAGGGGCTCAAGTTAAAGAAAGCCCGGGCCATCTTCACGTCCATCAAACGCATATCGAATCACAAGGGAGAACGATGAGTATCCATTGTTGCCAGACCTTTGAGACGCCTCTCTTTCGCCGCACTCGAGAAAGAAGCATAGTCTCGATTATTCGTTAAATGGATCTTTTCGAGTGGGCTTTCGGCTACTTCAGTCGAAAGAAAATGTTTGTTATTCCTGGCTTTGCAGAGTAACGCGACAATGTTGATTGTTCTGCTGGTCGATATGTCCGATAGATATTAAGTTTCGTTCATTAGAAGCGAGGATTTTGGTGCGAGGATTTTTACGTATGAATGTGAAAAATCGGATAACACAGGCTTTTCCAATTTATCATGTTTAGACGGTAAAATTAGAGACACATGTGGGACGGAGCAGATGTCGTGCAAGTAATTAGGGTTACACGAAACATTCTGCTCGATACTGGTAGAATAGGTATGGCTGAGAGTTATTTTGGGGCGATGTGGATATATGGACTCAGCTGTAAATTTGAACCACTTTTGAAGAAATTTTAATAACATTACTTTCTCTGTTAGGATGAAAATTTCCATCATTTTCTTTTAGAACATCTCAATTTACTTCAAAATATAATTGTTCATAAACGATTTATCGTTCCGTCTAGCATACTAAAAGCAATTAATCACACTATGCACTCAACAAATAAAATTTGTTAAAAGTGGTGAATGCAAATTATACTAATAGAACAGGATAACAAATTAGAGAGAACCACTGGCTGACTGAAACCCATCCCTCCACCATTGTCTTCCCGATCAAACGTTTCGAACAATGACAGTCGCGATGAATTCCATCACGAATCTTATTCCCAAGCGCTCTGTGTCTGGACAGCTTACAATAGGCAGCAGCCAGCAGCCAGCAGCAACCTCGAAAGGACGTTCGACATCTCGCTATAGTACTCCCGGGACGTATGACAATCACGTAACTCATTTCCTACACGATAACGTCATCGTGGAATTTCATTATTCAAGAATCGATTGAGGGATCGCAGAGCCGCGAATCTTTCTGCCGGGGAACATGAACGGCGGCCATCAAAGGGCCGATGATTCACGTTGTACGTACGATCGTGTGCAAATTAATCTGCACGATGTCGTTTCTACTCGTTATCGCCGATTTTTAGACCGAATAGCTTCATCTCTATTACGCAGGATGATACTTTCAAACAGGCGACGTTTGTTTTGTCTCTGACTTTACAATAGATTTTCGGAGAATTACTAGAGTTATCGTTTTTGGAAATTTTATTAACGAATTATATCATAGATTATGGTAGACGACAAATCTTTATGTAAATTCATACATATGATTATCTTATTTATGCTCGTGTTACAGTGCATTTTCATCAATATGTCTTCCATTTCCCATATTATCGATTATTATAGCTTGACACGATCTCAACATTTTTAGACCCCTCGTCACGGATCTCAACATTTTTCAGACCAAGTCTCGTCATACTACTCGAGTTTGTCGAATTAGTTATCTTAAATACGATTACTCTTCGTTGACTACTTATTGTCCTTTTCGAAGAAATATATTATATTTCAATTTCCTATATCTCCATAGTCTTCCAATACTTATGTAATTCTTCTCGTATCTTCTAAGCTTCAAAACCCTCGTACACAAATCGACAGGATGTATTCATGAATCTGACATGTTCCTTGTGGACAGTAGTTCATCTTTCTACATTTCCATACAAAGTAGTACTGTCGTGGAGCGTAATTACATAACTCGAGGTTTGTACATTCGTAAATCGTGTTCTACAGAGTCACGGGTGATGAGTGGCCGCGAACCTCTCTTATAAATAGAAACGTCAGGTCCATGGAGAAGGTTAGGGCGGTCGAGGGGATCGTGTAACTCCTCTTGCCTTCGGAAGAGAGGCCAAGAAGCTAAAACAAGAAGACAAAGTTGCGAAGTAAGGGGCAAGGACAACTATAGAAGAAAAGAAGGGACAACCGGCGTGGATATTTCATCACGCGACATCTGCATATTCTTATATCAAGAAGCACTGGCGAGTGTTGAAAGAGAGAAAGAGAGAAAAAGTCGAAAGGAAACGCAAAGCAAACGTCGAAAAGCATTGGAAGAGGGAGGAGTGGGGCATAAAGTATCCATGGAACGATCGTAAAGCATGTGATATCATCTTCGTGGCCGACCGCCAGTTGGGGGCTTTGTCTCTTTGTGAGTTGTGTCGTTGCATTGTCTTCCGGCCGTTCTTTATGGGCCCCGAATCTCGGACTGTGCGCCAATAGCGCAAGAAATCGAAGGGCAGAAGCGTGCGTGTTTCTCTCTCTCTCTCTCTCTCTCTCTCTCTCTCTCTCTTTCTCTCTGTTTACAGTCGCGTGGACCAACGGCTCTGCATCGATGGCTCTTCATTTTCTTAGTTTTCGTCGATGCAAATCAACTCTGCTTGCTGTTTCTTTGCTCGAACATTCGTTCGTTGGCTATTTTACGAATGCATAAGAGAGTTTTTTAGTTATTTGGAGAGAGTTATTTGGTTGAGTTTTTGAGGAACTGATTTAAATGGAAATTTCATTGCATCGAGCTACTTAGGATATAATCTATGGTGGAGAATAGAAGGTTTTTGCATTTTCTATAATATTTTGTTGGTTGAGTATCTCTTTCTTGCAAAATAATTCATAAAGAGCCAACAAGATAAGTTATGCAACTTAAGCAATTACAGTTATTCGACGAATAACTTTGTCAGCGTACATTAACTTTCCAAAGATAGTTGAAAGTTACGCGACTGAATGAAAATGGAATTTACTGGAAAATAAGAGTATTTATAAGTACTTTTTGAAGCTGCTGTATATATAGGTGTCAAAGATTTATTCTAATTGCTACGTGCAAATTGTCAGTTCTCCAAGTTATAGTTGAACTTAAGAGACAGTTCATCCGCGCATACGTAGATCGTATAGATTTTTACATCGTTGGCAGGTTTCCAGCAATCTTACCGAATAATTCGCTGATAGTTAGTAATTCACACTATGTATATAACTTAGACATTCCTTTCGTTTTCTCCGCTCCATCAGCCGAACAAACGAAGATAGTCGAAACCTTTCGTCTTGGGAAGTTTTTCTCCGACCAAGTTTTTCAGTGTCCGTGTTCTTCTCGTCGATTAATTCGCCATTCTCGGTAACATCGTCGACTGCACCACTTATCGAGCAGCGACATCGCGGAAATTCGCATTTCAAGCGGAAATTATACGCTCTCGAAAATCCGGCCTTCGTGGTGCGCACGTCGCCGTGGCGCGTTTGATCGGGCGGCCCATTTGAAAGTTAAATGTCCTGGCAGGAATGGGGATTTCTTTCCTCTGCATCATGGCTCTGTGTGTAACACAAACACACGTTGGCATGGTTGCACGTTGCATTCGGATCGGCGCTATCCATGTTCGTGCTCTGCTCGCCTTTCCTGCGTTTCCATCAATCCGCCTTGACATGCAAATAATTTCGTGGAAAAAATCGAGCGAGCCATGCGGCTACGACGTTACAATTAATCACGTGACCGTGCTACGGCCGCAACACCGCGTCCGGCTACCGAAGTCACAATTTGTTATGGCTGACAGGGTCCATGCGGTCCCTGCAACGCATCGACAATGCACGCTTTTTCTGCTCGAGCCAGCTCCGGCCGATCCTTCCTTCGATCGTTTCCAGCCGACCGACCGTGTCTTCTTCCCTTGGAGAGCTGATTTTCAAAGATCTCGTTGAATCCTCAAGAGACACCGATTCAGTGGCGTACGCTCATCGGATTCTTCTACATCCGTTGATAGTTTCTCTTCTTTTCGAGTGGCGTGAAAACGTCTGCTGAGACATACGAGAAATGACTCTGACATTTTGCCGGCCTTTGCAATGTTTCATTGGTTATCATGCGTTTACATTGTAGAAAGTGCAAGTGTTTCTGAGTTAAGGTGAAATTGAGAGAGTTGGATCAATGAAACAAAGGTTGGAGGTAATAAAGATAGAGTTAGTTGCTGGACAAAAAGGGTACAGGGAGATGAGAAAGTTTGATTTAGCTAATATTAGATGGTTAAATAATCTTCACAGCGACTTTGCAAAGGTGTCTATTTATTCTTTAAAAGTTTATAATTTCCAATCTTCAAAGTATGGATCGGTGTATTCTATAAATCTGGAAACTTTTAATTTTCCTACCACTGTGTCAGTTTCATACAAAGGGACAAGTGTAGTCTCATAGGTGAACTCGAACTCAGATAAGAAAGAAAAATTTCTCAGTACGATCTTCCAGTTTTCCTCATAGAATTTTCAAAACGATTTCCTTTATACTAATCAAAATAGGCAAACTCTCCGTTACATGAATTAAAACAAACGCATATGTACGAACATATACCTATCAAACGTATACCTTTGCTTATGATTATATTCTAAAAGAAAATAGATCTTCTAAGAATAAGGAATAAATTTTCTCAGGTTATTCATCTTCCGAAATGAACTGGAAATAATGTTCTTTTCATTTGGTTTTCCTTAAAAGAATGGCTAACGCACAGGTTAGGTTGTTGAGAAATATTAAATAAACAAAATGCAATGTCGATACATGTATCGACATCGGCACTGAAGAGTTTCCTCCTCCTCGAGATACATTGTATATGTATCGATTTGAAACTGAACGTGTTAATTGAAATCCTACTGCAATATAATGACGCGATCTATCCAGCGCCAGCATATTTCACCATATCTGTTTCAGCATCGCGTGTCAAAGAAATCCTCCGTATTGAACTAGAATAAAAAAAACAGCAAATGAAAGAACGCAAAGGCGAATCGTCGATGCGAGTACGTGTACAGTTGTGCATTCAAACTTGCAATAACTGCGATATACATAATAAAGGCAGGTAGCGATCTATAAATGGGCAAATTTCCCCATGCATTCCAACGATTCTCCTCGCGTATCTGCGCGAGGGCAGCTCGCCAGTGCATACATGTGCATCGACGTGCATCCTGCAGCTATGCAACATTGACCCGGACATGGCCTTTGCTTGCTACCGCGTAACATGCCCGCGTGCATGCCCGCGTGTATGCATACTGCGATCATTCGAATACGTTCTGTTCTCTCGTGGCTGACCTCGTCGCGTCGAGGAAGAAACAGAAAGAACGAAAACTGAAAAAAGAAGATCAACCGACTATATATTTATAAACGGCAAGGGCGCGGGCGGTCACCACGGGCTTGTGCACGGCAGACGATAAAGTTCCGTGTTCACCGTGCAGTTTCGCCCGCGGAACGTCGCGGATATACGAGCACGAAAGCAACTACGTACAACGTACACGCGTGCACCACACCCGTACCATGGTATATACGTTTTCTGAGAATATCGTCGTGAACGTCCTGTCGAACGATTGTCTCTCGAGAGCGTTAAGATCACGCTCTGACACTTGGAAATATTCGCGTGGGCGAGCTTATAGAAATATTTTGTTGTCTTAACAGATAACGGCAGATTGACAGTGAGTGATCTGAAATGCGATTATGGCAGCCGTTCGATCGGCTTGCTGCGGGAGAATACTCGGAGTTTCTCTTGGTTGGACCAATGAGGATGTTCACGGATGCGGAATGAGTTGACACGTTGGAATTTTAGAGTCAGAATGTGAAAGCCCGTTTATTTTGGGCATACCTATAAAGCGGTAATATTTTAAGCCACAATATACAGAGTCTGACCAAATAACATGTACAAGCGGGCATGAGGCGATTCCTTATGAAAAAATAAGAAGGAAATATAGATTAAAATTTTTCCGTCCGAGGCTTAGTTTTTGAGAAAATCGGGTTTCTCAAGTATAATTGCACTTGATCAATTACCGATCGGGTATGGTAAACGACCGGCAAGAGATTATTCTATACGCGAAATAGGTGAAAAATGCGGAATACAATTTTTTCGTTTAAGGCCTCAAATCCAAGGAAGTAGAGTTTCAGCACGTTTAGTTAATAATTAGTCAAGCGCATAGGTATATGTTAAATTTTGAAATTCATTTTCCTCGGAAACAAAAAGTCTTGTATTCAAATGTTATTCTATATTTTCCATTCGATATGGAAAAGATCGAGCTGTCTTTAAAAAAAAATCAAAATACCGTAAAAATTAAATACCGTAAAATACCGAATAGTGCGCCTGCTACTCTTTATAGAATATATCTTTGTCATGTAATCTTTATCAATGTGTTAAATGGAGTAGATATAAGTGAATCAAATTTTGTATTGGGTTCTTCGAAACTCATCGTATTAAAAACTGTTCAAAATATCCTGCATCAAAGCTTTTCCAATGAAGTTTCAATTAAATCGTCTCATCGTTCGTCACCGTTCGTCACCGTTCGTTCTATTGAATCTCGAGTTGATCGCATCTTCTGACGAGTCATTGACACCTTGACGAACGATCTCGCCTCGAACGTCGTTACCATTTTTATTCTTTTTCTTTTCAAAGCAAACCGTCAAATTCCTAACGCGTTTTCTTTTCTCGTTCTTCTATTCTTCGCTATTTCTTTTGAAATTCCACCAGCTCGAAAGCACGATAACGCGGAATCTCGAAATCGACGAGGCTCGAATTGATAGAAGGGCGAGATTTTCTACGGCGACGGTGTCCATTAATCACCCCACCGATCAATAGCAATAATTTAAATATTGACCGAGCCCCCTACGTACGTACGGTGGTACGCGGTATGAATACGCGCGTAGTGCGTGCACGGAGCGCGCTCGAAGGCTCGCCGATCAAGATTAATGCATTTATATGCATCGATAGCACGATCGGCGCCTTAGACCGTTCCTCGCCGTGCGTGAATGCACGCAGGGATGAAGATAAATATTTGTACTGACGAGTCAAAACTCGCGGTAACCGCAATCAGACGTCTATTAGTTTGCGATGACTTGGAACCGATCCTTCAATCCTCCCTTCCCCCATATATATTTTTCTCCCCTTCTCTTTTCTCGCCCCTTTATTTTTCTATCGCGAGTCCTGAGCTCGTTTTCCCCCAGTTCTGGGCCAACAACCTCATTCAAATGTAAATCACTGTCACCTACGAGGCTCCCTAGAATATCAATGTCGATCTTTCACAGTCGTGCCGTGTGTCCTGTTCTCGGCCGATGCAAAACAGCAGCGGTATTTATACTCTTACCGGAGGATAAAAGCGGCGATCGCTCCAGATTCTTGTTGTCTGGACCGATTCGATTGGCGCACGATTCTTCGATCCGTAGATGTTGCCGGGATCTCTAACGGTTCAACACGCGTATTTGTCTTTGATCGATTCAGCCGTCGTTGAAAGATCTGGAAGCAAAGGGCAGGTTGATCGAGAACCGATTAAATGGAATGATTTATGCGTACTATCGTGTTGATCTAATTGTTAGTAGATGGTCATTTGTTAGCGGACCTTGCATTGGCGTTTTTTGAATGATTCAGCGTTTTATTATGTGTGATACGAATCGGTTTTTCTAGGGGTGACTCTGAAGATTTTTAGTTATTAATTTATGCCGTGTTGTTTTTTGTTAGTAAGTATTTGCCTAGTAAGGTTTAGGTATGTGAAACATTAACCTATGATTAAAGGAAGCACTAGCCGAAAATATGAGCCACAGGCGGTTTAAGGATATTCACAACGCAACAGCGATCTGGTTCGTGTTTTGTTTGGAATCGTTGTCACTGCCACGATACAGCGAGGCAATATAATGTCCCTCCGAACATAATCTTTGCTCTTTTCGGCGTGCGGTATGTCAAAAGATTCGCCACTTCACTGCGTGACGATCGGTGTTGTTTTACGGACTTAGGAACGTTCACCGAGCCAATAGAAATCAGCAAAATCGTTTGCCATACTATTAAAAAAGACTATACATATTAAGATCCTGGACAAAGACTAGGTACGTCAACTGCTACTTGATAAATTTTCAAGCTCGACTTTCTCGAAAATGAAGCATCATACGAAAAAATTATATTGTATATTGTCGACTTGATTTTTTACGTAGAATTACTTGTATAATACGATTATAGAAGTAAGAAAGAGAATTAAAAATCGTATCCGTAAGGAGCGGTAATGTAATTAAAATTCATCGAAGAAAAGCTAGAAATAATCCTTAAAGAGTGAGAAAAATCAAGATCAAGAAGAAGGGATAGTACTTATAGTTTTATAGATATCTATATTTATCAATTTTGCTAATTCCTCTAATTAAAATGAAAAATTATTATAGAATATTTAATTTTCTACTTGCTTGTTTCAAAGCTAATCCGTAATCCTGAAATGTAATTCTGAAAGATTAAATGGAGGTTTTCCTCGCTTTGGATAATGAATATTCGGGTTGCAAATGCCGAGCACGATCGGTTGCGTGTCTCTTGACTTGAACAACTTCTCGTCGGCCGATTCGAATCGATTAGAGGCATAAATAAAGGAGTTACCCCGTGTCTTCTTCTCACGGGTCGTATAATATTGATAGATGAGCCGCAGCCTCCTCGGTGCCACGAAAAAGGGGGATCTAACGTTCGAATTTATCAAAATCATTTTGATACCTCCTGGACGCAGCATGACGTCACACGTCTCAGCGGTATTCTGGCTGATCCGTCATTAAGAAATTTGCATACTCCAATCAGTCAGTGGCGGAAGGATTAGGATAGACCTTTCCTTTTCTGAAAAAGGATTTACATATTTCCTCACCACCCGGCCTTTCTTCGCGCAGCCTTTTCATACGCGATGGTAAATGAATACGAAATCCTCTTCAGCGGAACGCAAATATTCTTTTTTATCGTTCGTTATTGCTTTTTGAAGAGCTCAGCGAATGTCACATTTTTATCACTAGTGTCATCAGGGGAAAAATTTGTTTCGCAACGATTTTCATCGTAAAGTTCGAATTAAGTTTTTAAATTTAGTTAGAGCAAATGTGAAACGAGACAACGCTGAACTTTCGGCATTTACAGTAAAGTTTAAATCATGTTACGAATCTGGAATCGACAAATTTATACGATGACGAAAATGCATCAATTCGGATTGTCATCTATTCTATTATGTATATTTATTTATTTACATTATTATATTTATTATTATCATTTGTTTGTACATATTTTAGTGTTTGTTTTATTTTATTTGTCGGCTTTCACTTTGATTAACGTATAATTAATTTAACAAGTAAATTGCGATCAACTACGTATACTGAAGGTAGAGCAAGTGTTATCTATTTACTATATCAGAAAATATAAGTTATGCTGCAACGTTGTGCATTTATGAGTTAAAAACTGGTCAAAGTATTCGAGTAGGAGCGCTTCGGGCAAGTCGTGCGAAACGTTTGTCGCGCAGTTCGAAGAATATTAAGGTTGCAATCTATACTGGCGCACGTTTCATGAGAAAGAACCTTCGTGATCACCTAGGCGCCCTTCTTCCCATGTAATCGCGATGTCACGTCATCAGATGAGGCACGAGGCGGACGGCCAAGGAAAAAAATATTCACGCGAACCAACTGTTAAGCTGGCACGGTAACCGCAGAGATACGTGCCGAAAGAAACTGGCCTCAAACTGCCAGTTCACTTTTGCCTTATTATTAAACGTCGAGGTTCATAGCTGTGGAAAGTGGCGAGTGCCACGAGCTGCGTGATGATACGCTTTTTCCTTTAGCGTAAAAAGCTTCCGAAAGAGTTCTTTTCGTATCGTTCCTTTCTTTTACCTCGTGTCTGACCCTAATGTGGTTCTTCCGTATCGCGATCATGTGTTGAAAGCAATGCGAGGTTATGCCAAAGGGGAAGTCATAATGAGATACGATTATAGAATTTCTTCTTTTTTATACAGTTTTAATTCACTTAGTTATTACTTGGTCAACAAATTTTAAACATTTTTGGAACGATTTGTATTTAGAACATGTATAATACATGCATCCCCTGAGTAACACAATAGTTAGGGGATCCGTGTAACCGTGTTAAAAGCGAATCCGTGTTACAGCAGCACCATGTCGTCTTACTGTATTTGAAAATTTGCAATATAATCGGAACTATAATATAATCGGAATATAATTGAAGCTGGCTTTTAAAGAAAAGAAAGAAAAAATATAGTTTCAAATATCAGATTGGATATGAAAATCAATGAAGTTTGTCTTATTTATTGGAGAAGTAAATGCCGAACGTACAGATTCATTAAATAAGCATCTATAGAAAACATTTCGACATTTACTTAAACGACTATAAAATAAAATTTCTAAAGCGATTAAAACATACATATTTTCTATCATATATTATGTAGTTCGATTGATTACTATAAACCTACACTTTCAATCCAAAAAAGGAATGCAATAAATAGCAATTTAAATTAGTTTGTCGGTTTATTTTATAATGTATCAAGAGCTCGTCAAGTAAATTCATCGATCTATCGTGAGTTTTCGGAAGCCTTCGAGCATATCCGCGGCGCCGAGGGCTCGTCGACACGGTTGTAATCGAATTGTAAACACAGGACAAAACGAGCAATTGGCGCGGCATCCGCTCGTACCGGCCCTCGTCGTGTCTCGACGTTCCATAAATATTTACGCGATTTCATTCATTCGTGCCGCGTCGAAGAGGATGCCGCGTGTGAATGCACTCGGTTCTCGCGGTGCATCGATACACCACGGTCACGGCGTGGACCCACGCGACGGGAAGTAACGTCGCTTTGTTAGTGACGGGACGTGTGCCTCGTTCTTTCGCCGAGGAAAAACTGGAGAAATAGATTGGTACGCATTCGAGTCACGAAAACCGGCTGTGCTCGCTCGTCGACGATCAACCAACGCGCTTTTGCCTTACGGTGAATGGATGTAAACGCGTCACGATCGTTCGATACCCCGATCACTTCGAGGCGAGAGGGTTTAAACACTTTGTAGCTAATGGGAAAGGCGTAACCCATTCAAGGCTGCAGTTATATAAACGAACCTCAAGATCTATGCACATATGTACTCCGATATTTTCAATGGTCATAGTGAAGGGTTATGAATATTATACAGTAAAAAAAGTTTAGTTTTATAAAAGTTTATATCGGTAAATTTTAATCGGGGCTCTCCTTCTTACATCGACTTCCGGGCGATTCAGGCATGAAAGTGTGAAGTGTGAAATACATGCATCAACTTGCAATAATACGTATTCAGGCATTTCAAGAATTTTAAATTTATTGAATTTATTCGTTTAGTCTATTCTTTCTTAGTTAGAAAAAGTACAGATATGTGCATTGAATAAATAAAACATATAAATACAACATTGACATATAAAATACAATACTTGTTTTAATATATTAAATAATATTCAGTTAGTTATTATTACAATTATTATAAACAAAAGTATACATGTCATGAATAATGTCCCGCACTTCACTTTTGTCCGAATAAATGCGAATAGCCGTATATCCACTAAAACCATGCTAGGCGTTTCTTTTTATCTGTTATATATATGTTATTCGTATCGCAATATATAATATATATATATCTAATATATATATATAATATATATATATATATATATATATAATAGAAATTGACACAAACCTCACCATTCTAATTCCAATCTGAATCAATTTCCTCACAGATTCGTTCGCTTTATATCTCGTCATTTCTCATGTGTACCACATACCTACACTGCTATCCACTAGGCTTTAATCAGAGCTGAGACGCTTGCGCGGAGCCACGAAAAGACAGGAAGCTCATTTAAAGAAGCTCGCGAGCTGGCCGGTTGAGCGCCACGTGATGACCGCGAGCTACGCTGTAAGATATTGCGGGATAGATCATCTCCACGGGCACGCCGTCATTATTTCTGCCGACCTTTGCACCTGAACGCGATCCTTTCTGCATGAGAAAAGTATGTAATTTACGGGTCTCGCGTTTCTCGAACCACTACAGGGATTTACTGCGTTGGGTGCCCGGGGTCACCTTAGCGGGGGTTCCCCTGCCGCGATTACACGCTCTGGACTCCCCCCTCCCCCCACACTCTTCTGATTTTCAACGAGCCTTCGAAACCGAGAGTCGATCATCATCTTCCGAACTATGCTCCACGTGAGAGGAGGAGAAGAAAAGAAGATAAGAGGAAACACGGTTACGCGAGGGGCTGCGGGCCGTGTCACGTTCTCGCGGTTTATCGTTGTGGGAGATTATCACCTGTGCCAGGAAATTGCCGACGCGAATTATCGGAGTATTACCAAGGGCTATATAATCGATGGAGTCTCTGACTGTAGCGAGTGGTCGGCTCTCTCGACCAGCTGCTCCTTTCTCCGTACACGTCGACATTAGCAAATTGATCGTTACTCGCCGGAGAACCTATCGCACCAACTGGCGCTGCCATTTCGATCGGCTTCTCGGTGAAATCGCGCTACCGAACGTGCCTCGTAGACTGCTTTATTCGCAAGGATTTCTTAGTTGTATAATAGCAGCTAGTTGGGATGGCCGGAATCTCGGAACGAAGAGACCAATGTGTCGGATTGAAATGCGAAAAATTGGAATAACGAAGGGATGATCTCTAATACTGGGGTTACTAAATTGGTATTAGTAAAATTTGGTCAATAATTGTTCAAAATTGAGATATATATTTTTGAAAGAAATAGGGAGAAACAAGCCTGTTTCGATGCTGATGAGATCCTAAAAAATATCTAATTACGTACCTCGCCACTCGAAATGTACACGATACATCACAACCAAGCAATATATATATATATATAAGTATCCTGGATTAATACAAGAATTTCTCTAAAAAAAAAAAAAAAAAAATCAACTAAACAAACAGAAGTAAAGGAATTTATATTTATCCATGTAATAAAACAGCAGGAAGGTTGTCTGTACATTGAATAAAAAGAAATAAAACAGTCATCCAGGAGCAGCTTGTCAGCTATGGAGTTAAAAAAAACTAATTTTTGGAATTTTTGTCTGGTATTTGAATTGTATACGCGTGCATGTTGAAGTCAAACAACGATGGTTACTGTTTACGTCATGTATATTCTGAAATCGAACTTTCTTATAGTTTAATATTTCTTACTAGAGAGAATATCCTAACTGTTAATATAAAAAATATGTAGGTATTTCATTCATGATCATTCATTTGTTCAAATGTTGTTCCGTATGCTAATAGTAGTCTATGCGAAGGAAGTCGCGGGCAAAAGCTAGTATTACATAGATAGATCGACGTGTTATTCATAGAGCAGGTACTCTAATAGGAATTGACTTGGAAACAATCGTTAAAAGGAACATGAAGACTGAAGTAGTAGGTGCAAAAATTAGAGTGGCAGAGATAACGATCTTCTAACTATTCGAGGAGTGTTCCAAAGTAAATTCCACTTAAAGCAACGCGTCGATCTTTTTTCGCCAATTCCAAACAAATCATTCAAATCTATTTGATCTGCAATCGAATTCAGATTGTCTGTTTCTCTGAGGAATCATCAAGTGAAGTCTGCCCAGCGGAGCACGGGGTCGTTCTCGGAGATTCCCGGCGGGCCGACAAAAATTCGTGCCGCGTAATCATTCGCGAGGATCACCGGGCTTGAGAAGCATAACGCGAGAATGCTGTATAGCGGTGCGTTCGTTTGGGAAGGGGTTAAGGCGGCAGTATCCTGTAATGTAAGGCCCCGTAGAGCTGTCCCCACCACCGTAGCTTTTTCTCGCTGGCGAGCGGCAGAGGACGAAGGGAGAGCGAAGAGCGAGGGTACAGGGTGGGAGCGAGGGAAGGGTGATGGGGCTCCCCGAGCCGGCAGGTGGCCTTGTCTCACGGGGCCCCATCCATGGAGTCCCGGCGAGGATGAGAATCTCGATGGACACGCGCGCGCCACGAGATGGAAACGTAGATTATGCGGCCGTTCTCCTCGCTCTTTCTCTCTCCTCCTGCCTCTCCCTCTCTTTCTCTTTCCCTGCTCTCTGCCTTGTTGCGTTCCCGTCCTCGTCTTCGTCTCGTTTTCTCTTGGTCCCACAGGGGCCTCTGTTGCCTCGAACCAGGATATCCTCTCCTCTTTCGGTGCTCTTGCGTCCCTTTCTTCCATCGAGCAACCAAGCAGCTCCAACCCCTTCCTCCTCTGTTTGCTTCTGTTAATCTTAGTCCGCGTATCTTCTCGGTTTACAAGCGAGGTGGACCCCGGGCACGGAGGACTTTATTTATTAAGACTTGCATTACAAATTGGGAGGAGTAAGAAGATATCATTGAAAAAATGTCAGTATTCGTATACCGCGTGCCAGTCGGAACGACGGTGATAAAATCGTCGGTTTTTCTCGTTTTTGGAAGAGATATACGCGGTTCCTCTTGTTTCTGTTTTACCCTTGCTCGTCTTTTTTACCCGCTCTTTTGACTCTCCCTCTTTCTCTCTAACTTCTTTTTGCTCCTTTTCTTGTCTCGTTTCTTCTTCATCTTCCTGTTTCTCGTTTAGGTGATTGCGGGCTCGATTCCGCTGGCTTTTCGGCCACGAGTTACACGTTGTTACGCGGTATGCTAAATTCCGGCTCGCGTGCGCAAGCTCGGCCCGCGCAACCTGTTACGGGGGTTATTTATTAAGCCTGCGGTTACGCGTCGCGCGTAGGAAGGCGTCGTTATTTTTCCATTACGTCTCCATCGAAAAAGCCATAGGAATGTTGCAGTTGTGTGTTCAAGGAAGGGGATATCCCTTGCGAGATCTCGCAATCACACGGTTTTCCACGCACTCGGAATTGATAAATCGCCGAGTGGAACGTAACTTGAGAAGGGGTGACTTTTTCTTATACAGTCCCCTCTTAACTATACGATCATCCAGTTTTGTTAATGCGACTTTACATTTGTTAACATGTTATTAATTGTTGGATAAACATACTTTTTCTTAGTAAATCGTAATATAATCGTAACTTTTGGTTTGTAATGGGTAGATTTGATGAATTTGAATATATGTATATGTATAGCGTTGTTGTGTTTAATATTGTGATTAATCGAAGTAGAATGTTTTGATTATTAGTTGAGTATTTTATTACTTAAGAATTTTGATATGTGGTTTAAACAGATTTAAGAAATGAACGTATTTTGAAACATTTTGTATAATTCGTAAAAAATATCTACATATTAAACTTAGATAAATATATAAAATATACACACAGGCTCATAAAAGTATTCGAACATTTGTAGACGCTTGTTACGAATTTATTACATATGTTATACGAAACATTTTGGAATTTCATTAGCGTTGTTATCACACTCGACTATTATGATGATATTGTTTAAAAAGTTTCAAATTATGTATCGCAATATTCAGTATAACCATATTTGACATTTGTTATATGTACGTTTAAAACGGCTCTATACTAACTTTTTATGTGTTCTAACTTCTATATGCATTTTCAGATTGACTTCAAACGTGACCAATATAATTATGACAGTAGTAATTGTGTCATTACAGTGCTAATGGATTTTGAAAACGTTGTACACAACATAGACAATATCAACGTAGAATTTCTGTATGCTAAGAATCCAAATATTCAATTGTCGCGATACATCGTCATTTTAGTACTTTAATTTAAATTTCATTTATAAACTAAGGGTTAATAAAACCAAGTCGTTGTTAATTGGACGAACATTTCCAATACTTCAAACCATTAGATTGCTTACCAACCATCAACACGTCCAATCAAACACCAAAAATCAATCAAACATTTGAAAAGCCTCTACTAAAGAAAAAAGAAATGTATCCATATCCATAAGATCTATCGCAATTCTCAGTCAAGTTCACACTCGGAGCAGGCACATCCGCAACAGCAACCACGTAATAAATCAAGCCAGCAGCTCGAGACATCGAGCCAACACGCGGCTCAACAAATAATAATAGTGAGTGTGCTCGGGCGAGATGAAGCATGTCACAAGCCCCCTTATTTTTCAGCGGGAGTTTGTCAAATTCTCCTCTTACTCGCTGTGCGGCACACATTTGTGTCTGCGATCCGTGCTCGAGTTCGCGACCGATCGTATATCTCGCGGTTTCAACCATGGCGTATAATGACGCTGAGCACGGGTTTGAGCTGTATCATTGCCGATCGTGTAACTATAATTTGGTGACTGTAAATCACGACAGGTGCCTACGTTTTTAGAGGATAATTCGATCCAAGAGATGTCTCCTGCGATATCCTCTTTTCCCCTCGATATATACACGTGGGCTGCTATTATAATAATTAGATTGCCAATTTTTATGCATTTATATGGAATTCAATGATGCAAAACTCGACCGAATGCCTATAATATACAAAAATATAAGAAATATCCAAAGTAAGAGGAAACATCCAAAGGTAAGTGATATGAGTCCTCCGTTTAAGTTGCATTTTTTAGTGGCGTCCATAAAAATATAAATTTGCATAATAATCTATAGTTTGATAATGAAGATATGTGGTTTGGTTGTTTAGGGTGAAAGGGAAAATGAACGGTTTATATAGCGATGTTTTTTTCGTTCGAAGATTCGTTGTTGAAGGAAATTCGTACTAATATTTTGCAACTCGAAGGTTTCGTTAACTATACGATATTCTTCAGATCATTTATAATAATAAATGAATGCCAGCACGTTTCCTTCTATCGCTAAAAAGGTTCTTAAGTTTGAAGAAAATATAAAATAATCTCGATTTCTCGTTTCAATGTTATGCCACAATTTTCCTTAAGATGTGAAAGTGCTGGGAAAAATTGATTTTAATATTTTGTGACTTGAATGTTTCATTAACTTACTATGTACGTCTTTCGGATCATTCTTTACTCAATCGTGTCTTCTATCGTTAAAAAGATTTCTTAGCTTGAAGAATATATGTAAGGATCATGATTTCTCGTTCCAACTTTATGTTAAATAATGTTTCCTCGAATATTAAAGGTATTCTTATTTCTTGAAAGTGATGTCGAAACACGATGACTTATGACAAAGTTACAATCGTAAAAGAATAAAAATTTGTCAAATAACACTGAATTAAATACACTTAGAATATTCTTTAAAATAAGCATATTAATATTCTTCCGAAAAAAAAAATTGAAACAATTTAATTGCATATAACAAAGAAGTAACTTTGTAATTTATACATAGCTTAATTCCCATGGCATAAAAAAACTATTCTTGTTATTTGAAGTTTCCGATTGTATGTGAATTGCCAAAGGTATAGTTCCATTTTATTTCGTATCACAGTTTTATTGCATTAGCCGACGTGTTTCCTGCTACGGGAATCATAGCAGAAAAATAATCTTCATGGGACCTGCTAGGTCCTTGAGCCTACGAAGATGGCCACTTTTTACGGAAACCTGGCCGTTGAACGTGCCATGTTCTATTCCGTATTAGGCTCCTCTGTCAGCCGCCATACTGGTCATGGATAAACACTTTACGCTTCCTGATAACTTGTACAGGACATTTTATTCTTGTACCCCATATCCGACTCTAACGTGTCTGTCATACGTGTGTTAATAATAGTTAGGATTACGTGAAAGCACGTTGACTCGCATAAAGTCGTATGAAGGACCATAAACCGTTATGGCAGTGCACAGAGCTGGATAGTAAAGGGATGACGCACTGGTCAGAACGGCGTTTAATTGCGATTCTGGAACCTCAGTGACTTTATTGACCCTAAACGAGCTCCGGAATTCTCGTAATGGTACTTATACGACGATCGTGAAAAAATTATGGTCGCATTGAAAGTTTGGGAAGTACGATTTTCCATAAAATTTTTGAAACAGGCATTCATTATCTATTTGATCGTCGTTAGAAATATAGATAATTACATGTCGAGTATGTTATAATAATATTATAATATATAATAGGTTATAAAATTAAAGAATTTTTGAAGAAGATGTAGAAGATGTTCGCTCGGTGTATTAGAAAAATCTAATAAATTATAAAGACCAAGGAAAGATATTTTATCGTTCGGAAAATAATTTTCAATCAAATTATTATTTCCCGTCAAAATCAGCCGAAACGTTGATCGGGAAAGTTCGCGGTTTCATACGCGCGTTAAACATATAAACGTTTTGTTGTAGGATAATATGCATTTCCGTCGTTGACATCGGCAAGGACACTTATTATTGGCAATTGGATAAAGGGTCGACACGGGTAGCTTGACGAGACAGCGTCTAGACGTGGCTGACATCTTCAATTTCGCTTGCTCTTTCATGACGTCGTTTAAGAATGATACGTTCCTACGTGACATGCCGTTCTTACCGTCCGATATGTTTATTTCGGCCTGGGTTTGCGAGAGTAGCGCGTCAGCCTCTTAGAACGACCAAGATCGATAGGAATGATCACGATCTTGCGAATAAACTCGAGGAACAATAGATTCGCTTTACGATATCGTTGATGCGATGTAATATGTGTACAGAAACCAAAGTAAAACGTTAGCCTTTCGACTAATTGAGTGCGATTCTTTTTTATTATATTTTACAGGCTCTGTCCATCGATATTTAATTTCATTTCATTTTATTGTTTTATTGAAACCCGTGAGAAGAATTTTTGAAGCATCAATTTTTTTATAGAGTATTGCCAGGAATTTATACTAACAGAAAGTACAAAGACTATAGAAACAATTTTTTGATTATTTTCCAAAATAAAGTTTTAAAAGTTTCATTCGTTTAAAAATGTTAAACGTAGTACCTTCGCAGGAATTTTTCACATCAATTTCATTGTATTAGCTATTTTGGAATTTGCTTTTACATATGTTGGTATAATAACGAATTCCTATATAATATTTGGATGAAATCTTCCTAGATTTCACCCTTAGCCTCTGCGTCCATTTTTCTCCTGTTCCGTCCCTTTTCGGCT
Source organism: Bombus soroeensis (assembly GCA_014737365.1). Lineage (NCBI taxonomy): Eukaryota > Metazoa > Arthropoda > Insecta > Hymenoptera > Apidae > Bombus > Bombus soroeensis. The sequence goes on along the minus strand of JACXIL010000033.1, from coordinate 2,814,147 downwards.
TTCAATTCGACCGAAGATGGGCTGTTTGACGCGTAAGGATGATCTCAATTAAACGGGTTTATCCGAATCGACGGGGGGCCACAACCGGTGTACCAACGGCGACAATGGGACAACGGCGTATCTGAATAAGAAATCAGAATGCAGAGTGATCGCTTCACGGTGTTGTGAGAAAGGACACATGTCCAGAAAGACTTATGAATATCCTTGAATATCGTCCGTTCGGGGTGTAATGTGAATGCACTTTCGACAATCGTTTTCAACCACCTGAACTCTTGGAAGGGTTGTTGCGCGTCTTTAGTTACGTAACGCACTCTCATTGCGTCATGCCTGGTTTTCTACCATTGAAAAAGTATAGCTTTGAGCCGTCAGGTGCTTACGAAGTCAAGGGTTGTCGAATTTAATGAGAGAATTCAAATTTGAATCAACAAAAATTGTTGTTTATCGCTACGTTGATATTTCGTTAGTAGATTTCGTCACTAGAACGCATTGTTTCCGAGAAAATGAAATTTGAAAAATCAAGTACGCGTATATTAGCGATGGATCAAGTAGGCCAAGTATTAGATGTAGTAATTTTTAACTATAATGGCAACAAAAGGTATCGGTATACTCCCTTATCTTCTAATGAAGCATCATTTAACAGATTTTGCAAGTTATTTTCCTAAAGTTAGTTATTAACCTAATATTAGCCTAATAAATAACGAAATATTAAATTTTTGTAATGTCATGAGTATAATACCAAATGATACACGATAAATTTAATATACTTAGACATGATTAATCTAAATACCATAATAAATACGATGGTGTACAAATACTTTTTGTAGTCGCTATAAATAATACATCCAAACTCTATCTCCTTAAAGATGAAGCATTAAATGGAAAAATTCTGTTCCACATTTTACGGCTTATTTATTTCATGTGGCATAAACTACCTCCTACCGATTGCTTACCAGCAACCTAACCCCAATCGGCCGGTAATTAGCCAAGCAAATGTTTGAATTTGATCTTCCTGAAAGCGAAGCGTATTCGCATGAGAAAATGTTGTTTTAATCATATCGTGGAGTTATTTTTTCTCGTGAAACCACCACTTTGTCTGTCTCTCCGTGGTTACAGCCTGTATAATCAGGTTAAATGTAAGTTGTTCGTAATTCAAGTAGCCTCGGACAACGTTACGTATCGGTCACAAATAGGACGCAACAATAGGTGTGGCGTGCAAAAAGCGGAGTGTTTCGAATGTTGGTGAGCTGTAGTTGGCGACTATCGTCGGAAAGGCAGGGTAAGAGGGTTGGAAAAGGAGCGGTGCGGCTTGAATTGATGAGCAAAAACCAACGAAATCATGAGCGATTGCTCAGGCTGGAGCGGCAGCACGCATCTCTCCGCTCCTTTCGCCGCTGCTGGCTGCAAAAGCAATTTTTTCTCGGTGTCGTCGACGCCGCCAGTCGTTAGCTGCTTTTTCCAAACTAATCTCAAGGGGTATCCCTTCCAGTCCAACCACGCCGCTGTATTATAATGAGGTGTGGATTGTAAATGAAGCTTAATGACGCCGGCGTCGCAAGGTCATTTTTCAGCGTTTCGCCGTAAAGGAAGGGAACGTGTCCCCAAGAGAATGAGTTTCGCTATCGCAATTAATATACCGGATAGGTTTATTTGTTTAAAGAACGTGCGTGCTTTCGTTTCATGATTTGACTGGCTAGTTAGTTACCTTTTTAGTTATATGAGATATCTGAAGAGTTTGGAAAAGCGCAGAAATACAAAGTAATTGTTGTGTAACGTTTTTAATAATTTTATTTGCATAGAATTCTGAATTTGGGCTTAAGATTTAGATTGCAGATATGTATGTAGTTAGATTGTAGATATCGTATGAAATGTACTAGCTCTGACGATTATTCTCCCATATAGGTAAATGTTACACGATGAAAATTTTTATATAACAGAGAGAAAATTCTACTGTGAAACTTGGAAATGATACGTAAGATCTCTAGAAAAATAAAAATACTTTTATTATTAACTACAGGAAAAAAGATTTGTAAAATTGATGTTAAAAAACGCATATTTCATGTTACAACTTGCAACCTAAGAGATATTTTCTTCGTTATCTTGGTTTATTTTTCTAATATTTTTTCAGTTTTGCATTTATAAACTCTTAAAATTCTAGAATATTCCTTTTCCAATTCTATAATGACGAATTATTTGTTATATGAAACTTTAATGAAACAGGATTAATACTTAAATGTTTCTGTATATCATTCTATATATCATTTCCGCTGTTAATGTGCGAAAGTATGAAGAGTACGAAGAGCACGAAGAGCACGAATTTACGACGAAGACATAGTTTTTATCAGTATATGTACGTGACACTTTTGATGAAAGGAAATGTGGTCAATGTATTCGCGTCCGTTACACTTGCTGAAAAAAGGTAAAGAAGGATGATGGTAAACAGTACCCAGCTGGTTCAATTGGGGTTGAAATTATTTGAATATACGAGTCATTTATCAAACGTGAAATTACCTGGATGAAACTCGTTCTTCGAGTGGGGTAATCTTCTTTCACGGAGCACGTGACAATTCTCGATACGTGACGAAACGTGTTGGAAGTTGGGAGCACCGAGCAAAATATGTGGCTCGTTTGAAACAGAGCCTTGTCATTTTATTTGAATATTTTAATATCCAGCTCTTACATCCCCTTTTAGGAGACAGCTTGAATATACCGTACAGAAACGTATATTTAAGTATTTATCCTTTATCTTCTATCTATACTTTTCAAGAATGATTTTATTACAAGTAAATAAAGAGAACAACGATTAGGTATTACTAAACGATATCTCGAAGTCTGTGCGAAAGCAGGTCATTTAGAATATCGAATTTAGTTCATTTAATGAAAATTTTTATGCACGCATATTATTATATGCATCTAACAATTGTGTCTTAATATCTTTATATCTTCGTGTCTTGTTTACAGTGTCAGTATACAGTGTCGCTGATAAATGTATGTGGACAGTTTGCTCTATTTATATTGACGATGCATAAATATTATATAAATATAAATATAAAATAAATGATAAAATATATATAATTTATATATGTATATAAATGGTAAAATATATGAATTAATAGCAGATGATCATATTGCGAATTTTTGTACAATTGTGAGAAATGTAGATGTGCAAAAATGCATAGAATCCACATACAGGACAAAAATATATAAAATATCCAAAATACACTTTATAATATTTATTGGCTGAAACAAATCTCTGTCTAGGTCCTATTTCTCTAATGATTCTCATAAAAGTATGAATTTACATAGATATCCGCTAGATAGATTCTGCTAGATAGATCAAAAGCAACTTACTATCTCCTTGTAGTTAGACACAATATCTATATCATATGATATAGTAATTGTTTATTTTAATTGTTTATCAATGGTATGTAAAAATTAACTACGTGATTCATCCAAGTGTTAACATATTTGAAATATTATTTTTCGAATTACTCAAGATAGTCCTTCTATCGGTTCGAAAATACCTTCTCCATTTTATATAGGTACATTGACAAGTAGACGAGCTAAAGGTAACTCCTTAAATGACAAAACTGTATGATAATATTTTAATGAATTTGTAACATTTACAGATGCCAGTTCCCTTATTGCATATTACCTCTGAAAAATAAATTCAAATGAAAAATAATATCGGCTCTAACAAAGTTCAAAGTCATCTTGAGTCTTTTTGTCATTGCTTTTATAAATAAATTATATTACATTAAAGAAAGCAAATGTGCGTATACTTCTGAACGGTAGTATACGTAGCTATGCTTCAAAAAATCGAACACGACTGATCTCACATGTTGGACAGACTCACTGGAACAATCGACCATATAGGATAGTATAAAGCAGAAGCAAAATACCTAAAATAACTACAGACAGCTCGAGATCGTTGATTTGCCACCCGTTGACAGAGGGACAATGAGAGTACATTTCACCAGATATAATAGTTGAACCCCTCGAGTGCAGCGTACATCGAATCCGTTACACTTGCTGTTAGTGGTAGCACAATGAAGGAAAGAGGAGGAAAGAAACGAAAACAGCAAGTCCCCCTAGTTGTCAGTCTGTGCGCCACTTGGGGCGAAATGAGATAGGGGAGCTCGCTTCCGGACCAGTTTTCGAATCGCCTTGTTATGAAGTGTCGTCACTTAAGTATCGCATTTGTATACGAATTGCTCGCTTGCGGTTCTGGATCGGAACTCCCCCCGTTCTTTCAAACGCCAGCCACATTATATCGTCGTTTAACTTGACGCGTGAGAAGGGAAGATCACGACCGAACGTCGTTTTTAACCAGAAGAAGCGGAAGCGAGAGGCAGAGAAGAATCGACTCGAATTTTTCAGGATTCGTACAAATAAAAACGGCAACAGAGAGTTCGGTTGTGGTCGTTAACAATAACAATGTGGACTTTGTCGTTGCATCGATCAGTGGCGATCGGTAAGCTTGACGAAATATCTAAGGAACGATTGAAAAAAATCACGTAGGTTTACTGAAGCGATGGAATCGAGTGTACCGTGAGTGGAATCAAAGCTTGATGCATTTTGTATAATTTGAAAATTGATTTGAACATGGGGAACATTCGCTACACTGAATACGTTTTTAACATTTGTTCTTCATTTTGCAAATTGTGAGATTACACGTAATATCTTATTGCTTACTTCATAACTTATGAAGTTTGGTGATTCTAGAATCTTGATATTTAAACTCGTTTCCTTTTCTTTCGAAATTCTTCGATATTCCAACTTGAATGATAATTCGTAACAAAAGCAACATTTTATTTTCACTTTAATTGTACCTGTTTCAATAAACTAAATATACAAACAAGAAACGGGATTATGATCTCCAGTGAATATACAGATTTCCATAAGATTTATTCCATAAGTATTGAAGAATCTATTAGAAGCATTATAATTAGCTGGTGATATTTACGCGGATATTATTAGATTATTTATGCAAATTCAAGATTTTTAGGAATGTAATCAATCATCTATTAAATACTATAACGGATACCATATATATCTTTCGTATTTTATATATTTCTGCGTAGTTCGATATTTCGATATTCTGTACATTTCGTGCATCTTTGCATCTTCGAATCTTCCATAAATGCATAAGAATTCACAGTCTAGATATAAGAAACAAATAACATACGTATCGTAATAATATTTTCTATCACGCGCGCGAATGGAACTTGATCCCATCGCTAGCCGCGTACGAGACGAAATTTGTTCTCGGCTTCCATTCCAAGATACGGTGCAGCTGCACGAATGATGTTGTCTCGGCGAATTCCGTAATATCAGAGGAGCCTGGGAAATATTTCTTCGTTCGGCGGTCCGCTTGCTCGACGAAAGAAGCCAGAATTGGTTTTTGCGCGGAGTCACGGACTCATCGAGCAGCAACCTATCGATTTACAATGAGCGATCGGCCGCGTCGTTGAAACCTGGCCCTTGATAAAAACTAGTATTGGATTAACGCGCACACGGAGACCCTGAGTTTTTCGGCAAACCGATCGTCTTCGGAAGAAGAGATTGAAGTTTATGAAGATGTTTCGCTCTTGTAGACACATGTCAGCCTCCCTCGATTCTTATGCTTTGCAGCGAAAATCCATCTTCTTTATTCCCTTCCTAGGAATTCGAAGACTTTCTCATTCAGTTTTAATAACGTGTAACGATCTTTGGTCATATTTGTTTCGAACGAACTTTCGTTTAACTCGTTGCTTCACGTACCCTTTTATGTCTTTATTTTATTTTCTTATTTTCGACTCGGGTTTCTTTCTGATTATTTCGTGATATGCAATATTTTGTTAAATTGTCTGTTGTTTCTTTACAAAGACTGTCTTTTATAAAATCCGGATCTTTTCCTTGTTTCTTTTCTTTTTCGCTATTCTTTATTATTTACTATTTCACGGGCAAGCAAGTAGTCGCTGTTGAGCATACTTCCTTTGGTATCTCAAATATTGTATTGTATTGTAATCTCTTCCATTACTTTCGTAACTTGTATAACTTTAATAAATAACATTTTCGCGATGTATTTAATAGAGCGTGAAATTACGATACTGTTATTTCATAATCCTCGGTAATTATAGAATCGAAATATACCCGCGATATCTTCTCCATTCCCGAAATGAATAAAAGAACCAAAATTTACAGACGAACAAGCAGAGCATAGCCGCGCAACAATATCCATTCCCACTTATCAGCTTCTAAAGCACACGACGCGGCGTTAACGCTCCTTTGGAAACAACTGATTGACTCTGAAAGACGTGGCTTCTCTTTGGCGTTAAAGTCTTCATCAAGAGTCCGTCAAATCGTTTCCGTATCAATACCGACAAGTTACCTATATACCGTTGAACGGTCTAAGTGGAAAAATAAAGGAACGCTATATCTCGTTAGCCAGTTGGAGGCTTTTATCTTGGCGTGGATGCACGTTGCGTTATACCGTGAAATGGAGTCTCGTCGATGGAAACGATGTTGAATTTCAGTCCTCTTCCCATTCTTGACTGCCTCCCGAGGCCTCCATCATGGCCGTGATAAGTGGCTGCCGTTTGCACCGTGGGCGCCAGAACAGTTCCTCTTCCTTTTTACCGAAACTTCATTTGTACAAGTCATTAAGGACCTACCGGGGTAGACGAGATCGAACACGGCTCTCAGGAAACCCGCTCGTTTTTATTTTGCTCCCTCTCGCCTCCATCCTGAGCCAAAGAGAACCCCGTGGGAGGTGGACGGATCGCTTTTGATTTAGAAAGGATGAAATTCTTGCTCTCGGTGAGTAATCAATGTGGGATAAATTGTGATGCGTTAAATTAGACGCGGAAGGGGCGGGTTTACGGGGAATAAGATGTTGATTGGTTTTTGATTAGAGAAGAGTTGAGAAAAGATTTGTAATCGATGGATGAAGTTGTGCACTTTAAGCACAAATATCGCAGATTGTATTGTAATTTAGCAGGTAAAAAGGAATGTTTGGTATGTTTTCAATCGATGTACACCGCCGGTCATAAATTTTCGTTTTACGTTCATTGAAAACCTCTAATAAATTTTACTTCATTCGGCATTTGATATTATAATCTACATTGCGAGATACGTATAGTACGAACTAAGTAACAAATTTATAATAAGATAGTTGGAAAATAAAAGCAATGAAAATACAGTTTCCGCTAAATATCAGCCGATGTCCTAATAGTTTTAGTTTTATTAATACTAGGTTGTTGCAAACGTGTCTTTCTTTTACAAAGATGTCTTCTTTTATAACAATGCAACTTTATGCAAACACGAAACCTAATCTGTCAAACGTTGTGGTTCGATAAAATAATGATAAATATGATAAAAGTAAATGTGTAATTTTAAAAGTAAAGAAAAGTAAGAAGAAGGGCCTTCGATACATAGATTATGGCACAATTCACAAGATATAACGATATGTTGCAATTATATCAATTTTGTCTCTACTTTAGCTTAGCAGATTGGTATGAAAAATAGCACAGAAGAAGTGTTTACGATCTTTACTTTACAAAGTAACGCTCTAATTCTAACTAATTATATATAACATGTTATAAGCAACACAATGTGTTGGTACGGTTTTAGCAGTGAAATGATTATACGCTACGTCTGATAAAGCTTTCATCTTGCCTCTGGTGCTTCGATGGTTGAATCACGAGCTCTTTTTCCCCCCGTCAGAGCCGTATGCAGTATGCGTAGTATGTTATCGCACAATGCGACCGTAAATGCATTTATCGGATTGACCACGGAGACAGGCCAACGAAACGGCCACGACGTATATCTTGGCAGGCATCTTCGGTCGGAGAATTCCGAATAATTTGCTTCGCTCGTTGCCAGAGATTTAGGCTCCATAATACCGGGTGACTCGTTCGTTGACCGAAGGAGAAACTCGCGTTTGTGACGATAAAACCGCGGCACGCCAGATAATCATGGATGACGCGGCGCGACGGAGGATTCCGCGCGTTCGTCAGGCGGCGATTATTTTACGCGCGCGCGTCACGACCGATTAGGACAACGAGACTAATCGGCGTCCTTAAACGGCGAGCCTGCGCATTCTTCTTGCCGGCGCGACGACCAGGCAACCGATGCCGCATGATCGTGTGAGAAAGAAATGGAGGAGAGAGTTCTTCTCGAGGATCGTTGAAGGATAAATTGTGATAAATATCGTGGAGTTGGAGATGTTTCTCGCAGGTGGATTAGAGTTGGGAAAGAATTTAAAATTGATTAGGGGGAATTTGAGGTGGACCGAGCTTGTTTGGGTGGCATTTTATGTATCTGCGAAGTTTGGAGTGGAAGAATGGGTAAATTCGTAATTATCGATTGTTTAAAGCTTATTCTCTGGTTAGAAAGAGTATTTGGATTTGAGCTGAGTTAATTTGATGTTTAGATGACGTCTTATATACGAGATAATTTGAAAAGTCTGAAATAAAAGGATGGAAGGATTTATTGTGCCTAAATAAAGTTAGACAAAAACATATTGAACCTTGGTTGGAATGTTTTGTTTCATTTACTCTTAGGTAGACATCTCATTTATTTAGTAGAAATTCCATTTATTTTGGTTTTCACAAAATCCTTCAATGCCATAAAATTGAGTGCTTTAGAAACTACTCCAATGAACTCGTGACTAAAAAAGAAAAGTTTTTCGAAAGAAAGATTACAAGGTAAACAACGATTAATTTTTTGCTTACGACGTTCAATGGATTATACCGATACTGTATAGTTCAGCAAATACTAATTCCACAGAAAGGTTACATTTCCATGTCAACTTCCTAAATAGCCTAACATTTCATAATTTTTGTTAAACGAGCTATAAAGCTAGGGACGATTAAAAAGCGTTGGTATCCAGCCGTTATTCTCTTATATGTTTTTAGTGCTTTCCACGGACGATTACATCGCGAGAAATTGTCTCACGACGAGCGGTTTCACCAGTTTCGTTCCTCCACGTGGACAAAAGTGACGCGCGCGCGAGAGAGAGAGAGAGAGAGAGAGAGAGAGAGAGAGAGAGAGAGACAGTCAAACACGTCGAGACGATTTTTATCAGGATTCACTTCTGCCCCAAAAATTCCAGCGAGATTCGCCGAGTTTTTGGTTCCGAGCGATTAGGGCCGAAGATACGAGGCCGAAACAAACAAATAAGAACAAGCGTGGTCGGCTACCTACTATTCTCTACGTTCACCATGAATCCTCCTGGTGTCTTGTTGGCGGTTCGTGCCGAGGCAGCTGCACGCCACCGTAAAATTACTCGAATGTGACAAATATGCCAAACATCTTCGCTTAGGGGAGTAGAGAGAATAGAAATTTTTTATTCCTTCTCCTTTTTCGCCGCTCTTGCAAAAATCCAGCCATTGTTTTCTGTATCCGACTTGTTTCGTTCTTTCTTTCGTTCTTTCTCTCTTTCTCTCTTTCTCTCTTTCTTTCTTTCTTTGAACGTTTCTGCCTATTCGTGGAAAGTAGTCGAGTGTGGTGAAATATTTTGCACTTGCAGTCAGCTTGAAAATGTAATATTTCATTTTTATATATTCTGGTTGACTTTAGAAATTCTAATAAATTGCGTCGAATAGTCTTCTATTCGTTTTATGAAAATTTACAAACATTGGTAATTGGGATGGAAATTTATGATGGATGTTACGTTTTTCCTGTGTCGCAATTTCAGTTGGTTTTTATTGGACGGCTTCGATTCAAATACATTGTATTTGGAAGCATTGTATGTCGACTGGGACATGTATAGCAAACGACGATTTTAGCACGGTCATATACCTTTTGCATTGTCACGAAACTCCAAGTTGAGTGCACTCGAATTTCAGTGAAGTGGAGAAGGCGTTCCGGTTCCTCCCATTGTCGCACTTTCAAATTGCTTGCCGCTATAAAAGACATTATGCTTCTTGGTTCTGCCTTTCCGTCTCTCAAACCCAGTGGTTCTCTTTTTTATACACGCAAAAAGCCTCATATTATCATATTAGTATAAATATAGAAATTTTTCTCGGAAAATATTGAAAGACGAAATTTTAATTTAGCTTAGAGGATTAAGAACGAAGGTGATCTGCATTCGCAGTTAATAATATAATTGGCAGTTAAAGTCAATATATTTGAAAAATGATTCAAACACGATCGTCACGATCTCTTGTTTTATTTGAATGATTTAATCAACTCAAACGAGATATTATTTGAAAATAACTTATTTGAATTTCCACCAAAATAAAGTTACTTTTTCTATGTTATTTCTGTTATACAAATAATAAATCAATCGAAATAGTTCATTATTTCAAATCGTTATTTTTTATTTTGTTCCGAGTAACATTTTCCCAAGGCACGGCCAAGGTATTTCAATATCTAAGCGATTCAGTCGAATTTCAGTCGTTGGAAACTTACCTTACAAAGTGGAAGTGGCGGTGACTGTTTTTTGATTTCTATTTAGCGAAAAGGTTGAGGATCGTTTTGAATAGAATAGAGCAAGAGTTCTGAATGAAAAGTCATTCAGGATAAGACTCGCCCACGGTTTTGGAGTTCATTGATGCTTAAACTTTATCTTTGGCGGATGGTCCATCTGCAGCCAACCATGTTGCTGCGTTCTCGTTGCAACCCATGGCGAGGATATTGTAGAATAATTCCAAGTGAATCGACTCCCATCGTTCTTTTATTGGCTAAGTAATTGTCGAGCCTAGTACCTCGAGAATTGCTTCTTCTTCTATTTTGCGGCTTTTCCAGAAATGGGCGAAGGTTATTGCTGTTTTCATTGACATCCTCTGAATATCCTATTGAGAAGTGAAGTTTTCCACTTCTAAAGGCACCTCTGCCGATCTTATATATTATGCTTTAGAGCCTATTGAGAGTGGTATATACGGATACTTGTATAGCAGGACCATGATCTTCCAGTGAAACGTAGAAGAGATCGTAAGGGTCTAAATAAAAAGTTTAGAAAATTTATATATTTTATGGTCTTTTGGAGCAAACATGTTCAGGGAAGAGGTATAAGTATTTTATGATAGAAATTGTAAAAAGATAAATGTAAATAGAAGGTATTGAAAAGTATACATTTTCATATTTTCCAAATAGTCATCGGATATTTAAATTTTCCAATTTTCAAAGATTTCTTAATTTAAATTAATTTTCTTAATTTAAATTATGCAGATTTCGAATTACATGGTATTATTTGAATTTTCAGTCCCTTTTGTTTCGAATCTTTCGATACGCGTCTCGAATTTCTAAATACTTCAATTTGTGAATCTTTGTGCTATTGCATTTTGAAATTTCCGATATATCGGATATTCAAATAACTAAATTTTCAAAGTTTCGATTATTCGAATTTTCAAATTTTCAAATTTTTCAATATCTGGATTATCTGAACTATCCCAGTTTGAAATTATTGACATTCGAATTTTTTAACATTCTAGTTTGCAAACTTTTGTGTTATCAAAGTTTTTAGAAATTACAAGTTCTAAAATTTTCTAATTCGTTTCTCGAGTTATCTTAAATGCTATTTCCCCTATGTTCTTTAATCACTTTCATATTTGTAATTATCGTTTCATGTTTCCGTCACTGCGTGTCTTTTTTCCACCGAACATAACGCGTAACGTTCTGACTGACTGACGATGAAAAACGCGAAATTCATTCAAGCTGCCAGATATCGCCATGAATGAACTTTTGCAAGGGACTCTTCTTATGAAGAGTCGAGCGACCGACTTTGTAGTGGCAATTCAATCACTATTTTCTGAAAATTTCACGCGCTTCGGTGGTCTTTGCGAATTTCTGCAGGATCTGAAAGAGATAGATGATGAATGGCCAGTTCGCTCAGACGGTCTGCTTCAAGCGATAAATAGAAGTGGCAAACAATAAGTTGCTCAAGGCTGAGGTAACCGAACCGCCGTTTTGCTGAGAAACGAAGAGTTTCCAATGGCTGTCGAATTTATTCACGATGTTTTAAGTATCTCTTTGTAATCTCATTTAAAGAAACTTCACTAAGGAATGAAGAAACGATATCAATGGAGATTTTAATAAATTTAGGTAGCTTTATCAAACGATTTTTACTTTTTGTAGAAAATGATTTATAAGAATGAAACATTCTTTGAATAAAATTAGCAAAATTATTATTATTATCATTATTTATTAGCAAATTATGAGCTTATCCACTCTTATACTGCTCTTTGAGAAACTCTCTGTTATTTATGACCGCTTGGGATAACCTTCGTCACATACATTCTTTAATTATCAGGATGAATTGCGAATACCATTTTGAATCAACAGAATAAGCCAAAATGTTTTCCAAATCTTTTCCAGCGGTTTTAATAAAACGTTGGATAATTGGAAAATGTTTTTCATCGTTATATGAACCTCTTCTGTCGTATTTGTTTGTTATATAAAATATCCTGCGGCGAATACAAAACTCTGTTTGAAACTACCAATTTCATACATCAAACATTCATCACCTACCGAATTAATAATTAAAAAGGTAGGAACGCTTCCGTTACTCTGCCTACACGCCTTCTAGAACTACAAGAAGCATGCATATTAAATTTCCAAACTTAGCCGACTTCAGCATATTCAATCACTCGACCATACACTGGCCGATCTCCCTCAGCACAGCGATACCCGCTAATTTCGCTGTTCTCGCGTCGAAAAGCGCTCGTTACTCGACGTTCATCCCTCTTGGTCGTACGTCCCGCTGTGCAATCTTCCTCTCCACACTGACAGCCAGTGGTACACGTCCGTCGGTATATCGTCGAAATTAAAAAAAGTCAAATAGACCGGCACGCTCGATGCACCAGCTGCTTCGTCTCGCCGCACCATAGCTTGGACGTATTTTCTCGCTTCTCGAGAAGGCACGTGGGTGGCGGCGTGGCACTTTGCCGGTTTTATGAGGCCCTTAAGAATCGTCCCAGGGCCCGTACCTCCCTCTCCTTTGCTCTTTCTTCGATACGACGCGACGCGACAGTTCGTTCGCTCTTGGTCTCGTTGTCCGCGCGTCTTTCCCCCTTGCCCCGCGCGTGCTCCAAACTTTTTGTAGAGTCGCCATTACTCGACAAAGTCCTTTGCCCGTTTGGGGCCCTTGATGGATGCCCATTGCGTGGGCATCGTCGTTCCACTCTACCCAGTGGGCTGCGACCGAATTCACGGTCGGCTGCTCCGCACGAAAAGGCACGCGTCCAGATTTGTAAATCGTCCTGCTGCCATGCGACCAATCCAATCTGCCGCGAATTTACGAAAGGGAAAACGCAGAAAACGCAACAATAAGTTTGATACTTTGTTTAGCGGGCCGACCTCGTCAAATCCTTTCTTCTTCGGTTACTTCTTTTCGGCTTCGTCTTCTTTTTTCTTCGATTGTGTTTTGTTTCTTGCTTCTGGCAGCGCCTCTGGCAAATATACGCACCCCACGGAGTCGTACTGCTTGCGGTCCACCTTTCCAGGAGATTCAACAAAGAATCGGGAGTAGTATAGTTATTATTTTACATTGGTTGTGTGGATTTTTGTCGTGAAAAGAGTTGTGGTTGTGAAAGGGGAATCAAAATGTAGATACACAGGCTGGCGGAAGTATTCGAACGCTTGCAGACACCTTTTATGAATATGTTACGTACGCTTACTTATAGTTAGGTTGATATTGGAATACAGTACTGTCCCTGTATTCGTTGATTTGTACAAGAGGGGATTTAAATATCGTGTAGCACATTTTATGAGAATATGAACCATTTATTGCAACTTGAAAATACGTAAACAATTTCTTCCTAATAATAATGTGTAATTGCACAATGGATCTTTAAGGAAGAAGGGGTTGTCCTCTTTGTTTCTTAAATTCTGTGCGGTCTTCCTTATAGCTTCCAATAATATCTACGACAATTAATACCAATAAATGTGCAATTTCACTATAACTTTTACCTTTTCCCTACGATAAATTTTAAGTTATCTTCCATCAAAACTAATACTCTTTCCTTTTCGTAGCATTAGATTTTTTGGTGTATCATAAAACCATCGGTGTTAATTTTTTTCTGGCCTTTGTTATATAAGTTAATCATATAAAATAAATCTGTTTCATAGCTCGAACTGTTTCTAAGAATTGCTACATCGTAGAACCTAAACAAGTATCGAAATATTAGCGTGATGTGAAAATACGACATTTGATTTGAAAAATTTTCCGTACAATTAAGTCTTATTGTTAGAAGGATGTTGCTTGCGTATTTCTAAGCTATAATAAATAAACCATATTTTCGTAAAACAGACAACACGCTACTTAAATCGTCCCTTTTTATACGAAGCAATAAATACAGTGTTGCATCCGAACATTAATGTAATGTATGTAGATATGTAAGTTCACTGCACGATTGTATAAAATGGAAGAGAAATTTATGGTAACATTTCAACGAATTTATCATTCGACAAGATATATCCTACTCGGAAGATCCTTCCGTCGGAAATCTGATAGTGGCGAGCTCATTGTCAGTAAACTCGGATAAAATCAAGGTAACTAAACGAATGTAACATCTACGTAGCCTTAATTTCCGTGAAACGATTATTGGATCAAGATCGGGCGATTCGGGCGTCGTTACGGCTATAGGAATCGAATCCTCTAGAAGCCGTGTAAGCCACGCTGTATTTGTTCCGCGTGCACGCGAATAGTTGTCAGGATGACCAAGGTTCACCCACGCGACGATAATAAAGTCACGGCCGATTCGCTCCTGTCGCTTTGCCACGGATAAGGGGTAAAATATCGTCGCGTCGCCGTCAAGACGACGATCTCCTGGTAGAAATTCGATCTTTGTTGCGGCTTTTTCCTTTCCTTCCCTTGGAACGTTCAACGTTCTCCGTGACGCGACACCACGCCGCGTCGGAAGAGATATTACAATGTAATATGCAAAGCGTACGCCTCGAGAGGATCTCTCTTAAGTGATTCCTCAAGTTCGCGATCCGCTCGAGTGCAAAGACGTGTCCGGGTCCGATAAACGAACTCCACGTTGCGTCACTAAATTTCGCGAAATAAAATTCGACCCGTAACACTTTTTGTGAACAACTTGTCCATGGTCTACTGTTTATGCAAATTTGCATTTTTTTCTCTTATATTTATGCAAATAGGTTAATAAAAATACATTTTGAAACATGAAAGTATTTAAATATGTACCTACTTATGAACATTTTTCTATGAATATATGATGCGTGTTGTACGAGACATTTTGAAATCTCATTAGCACTATAACAAGACACAACTATCATGAATATACATATTGGTAAAACTTGAAATGAATCTGAAAATATACAGCGACTCGCAAAGGTATTCGAATAGTTAGCATAAAAGGCTTTTCTGAATCACGTGTGTTATACTATAGGAAACTTTTTGAAATTTCCTTAGTACCGTAACGAGACAGGACCATCGTGATTATAATAGGAAAATTTGAAAGCAAACAGAAAATCTTATGTACAAGTTGCAAGACATTTATCGTAAACAAACAGTTAGTTAGCGAAAAGTTAGTATGCTAAATGAATAAATGGATAATGGTCTTAAACACTGAATTAGCGTTGAAGATGATCTCATTAAATATTGTGGCTTATTAATATAGTGAATGATTGATTGTTCAAATACTTTGCGAACCGTATACTTGCAATAATTATCTTGTGATTTCTATATGTATACGTATGTATGTACACATTCAGAAACGGTTCAAATTTTATTTCGCTAAAGTTATCTACCGACGATAGATACAGTTAGGTACAGATATCGATGCTAATTGTAAGAATAAATGAACGAAGGTTAACGAAGACGAATACTAGAGTAAAGATTATAAACGTATTATTGCCAGGAACCTTTATCTTCAACCTAGATTCAGAGCATATTCTGCCAGTGACTGTCCATCGAGCCGCAGCTGTTCCTCGTGATCAACGTAGCTCGTCGCATCGCAAGAACCGTCAATATACGAATCATTTTTGCCGTTTTAAAAGTAAAACTCGGCGCTTTTGTGATACGCTGGACCATTCTCGGTTCCCGTGTCCGGCCGGCGATTTGCTTACAGAAAAAGGAGTTACAAGCATAGGCGACCTATTACCAGCGAGTGGAAAGAGCATCCAGCAGGAAATAGATGAAGATATAGAATGAAGAATAGATAGAAGATGGTTTACGAATATCTAGAGGTTTATCACAAGCAAATCATCGACTTTCTTCCATAGAAAACCATTTTGAGATCGATTTTTCTTTCAACAGCGAACGCAAACATACAACAATAGCAACTATGGTATACTTAAATTTAGAACAGATATATTAGGTATAATTTTTCAAATAGGACATGCAGTCCCGCTTATAGTAGAATCTCATTTTCCTAATAAACCTGACAACCGGATGACAGAAAAATTGTAATAATTAGACCATGGAAGCTAATGCAGTTAAATAAGATATGTATATAAAATACTCGAAGCAAAGAACTTGCTGTAATATTTAGCGAAAGAAACACTCTCCCTCGGTTATGTCCATAAAGATAAATTTACATAAATTTATGTTATCCCGTTAGTCCGGAAAAGGTGAACTCGCGTAAGAATGATGCATGCACGTTGCAATTCCGTAGGCGTATGGAGCGCGGGAAGGGAAACGGTATCAGGAAAGAAGAAGAAACAAGAGATGGATAAAAAAAAAGGGGATGGTGGAAGTGGAAGGTGGAGGAGACCTTACGAGAGAAGACTATGCACTCTTGCAAACAAATGGCTGGCGATTATCTGCAATTTGCCATATATGTATACCGGTGCGGCGCCGTAGCCTCCCCCTCGCGTTCCAGCCGACAATAGCACGGCTGTTCCTCGTTTTCGTGGCTGTTTTCGGTGTGCCGAGCTTCACCCCTGGGGCCATACATCGATCGCCGGGTAATTGTCAGCGCTCAGCGCCCCAAACGCAGGTGTAGCACCAGGGTAACAGCGAATAGCCGCAGGGTGCTACATATAAGTGCGTTAATTTATATATTTCGACCGGCGGGCATCGCGAGAGGAAAAAGTGGCAAACCGAGGCTGCCGGGGTGAACCACGCGAAATATTGGCGGCAGCCCATAGATATTCCTTTAGGAGAATGATATACCTACGAGATAGGAAAATCGTTTAAGTGCATTTATTATTAAAAAACGACATATACTACCGATCAAAAATACACGATCTCTGACAGGAAGGAAATTTTGAACTGAAATTTTGAAACAAGGAAATAGCATTCTCTTAATATTTTGTTGTGTTTCCTCGTGTGTGTACGACTTCATTAATATGTAGCGGCACATGAACTAGGGGACAATTCAAGTCATGTTGTCGCTTTGCCTCGGAGTATCAATATCGTTAGGATACACATAATGTATGTAATGTCGCCGCTACGTGCAACCGTCGAACAAAGACGAATTTGAATTTTCCGACTCTTCCCCGATCGGTATAAATAAACGGACGCGATCGTGAAGAGTACAGTTATCAGTTAGTCGCTCGAACCAGTATCTACTAGTATCTATCGAGTATCTACCGAGTATCTACCGAGTATCTACCGAGTATCGATCAGTTATCAACGAGTTTATTTTGCGACTTGTACACTGTCTTAGCGAATCCTAGTACGAATCCTTAGTACGAGCGTCTTTTTGAACGTTATCTGTTATTATTTATTTAATCATTTTAAATATACTTGACGGTTTCAACAACGAGCAACCTCGTCTCATAAATCTCACGATCAACCATCCTCTACACAAGTCCTCCACAAATACATTCAGGTATTGAAGAAATAAGGCTTGTACGATCCGTGGGTGGTATTTCTTACCGCGATGATTTTATAGCTTTCTGGAATCTATCAAAGCTATTTACAGCAGTGTGATATCAAAACGATGAAATAATCATCGAACAGTCCCGATCTAAATTTCATTTTGCCATTAATATATATAGTAGCTATAAAAGTACATATTCGCCTACCATTGTATTCATCATGGCATTTGTATGACAATTAATTAGATCCAAGTATATTAAATTCCGTATCATTCAGTTGTATATTCGTATGACTATCAAAATTTCACGCTATAAAGACGAAATGAGGTCAAGAGCTTGGTAGAGAAACACGTTTCATTGGAAAATAAGGATATGTGCCACTCCTTTTTTCTAACCACTGTATTTTAGTAATTTTTGTATATTATCGATCAGTGTTCACAGGGAATTGAGAATGAAATGGAACGCTAAATACGAATATAGAAACAGAATTGACAAATACACTGACTCGTACTCTATTTTATTTCTACGACACTTCCTAAGAAGATGTTAAATCATGCGAAGATATAAGAAAATGACGCAAGAAGATATTAAAACAATATACAAAATCCGCATTAATTTACTGAAAAATTACTTTTACAATTAACCTTTTAATCCTACAAAAGAAGTATTCAAAATCACCTTTATGTTAATTTTAATTCCTCTATTCAAGATTCAAGAAGTACCTGCCGTAAAAAATTCTTGTCAATGATTTGTGCAAGACGCGACGATGTCAACACCGAAAAACCGACGAATAAATACCTTGATCAGACTGAATCAATACCGCGTAACAGTCATTAATTGCGCAAGTCGGCATACTTTTTTGTGATAGTAGACAATATTGAAGCCAAGCCTCCGCGGCGGTGGCGGCGGCGGCGGCGGCTGGGGTCGATCTCTCGTTTCAAGCTGCGAGATTCCCTCTTTTTTTAGTTTTCGTTGCACTTGCACGTGCGCCACGTGACGAGGGCCGTCACAGCTGCCACATGCAGCTCGTCCCTCGGTTGTCGTTGCTTGCCCCTTGATGCAGTGGCTGCCGGCCCGAAGAAAGAGCGTCTCGCTGGCAGAGAATTTTTCGGGTTAAAGAGAAGGGATGGGGAGAGACTGATGAAAGGATGCGACTCGCCGCTCAACACGAGGAAGTGTCTCGTGTGTCCCGATTGCTTGCTTCTTTCTCCGCTTCTCCTGTCGTATGGACACTCGATATTCCAAGCGTGTATCGCGTGTGCCGCTTATAGGGCATCGTGGCTAATGGCCCGTAGATTACTGCGTGTTGCACGCAACTTCTACGCACGGGGTGACAGGTAAGGCCGTTGCGTCGGGACACTCGATATGCTCAACGACAGCCTGATAACCGTGCCGCGTAATCCATTACACGTGGAAAGAGTCGAAGGAATTAACCCATTAGGCGACCTGCTTTCCTTCGTTTCTTTTTTCTGTTAGGGTGGTTAAGCTTTCAGTTTAGGAAGATAGGAAGATAGTTGGTAGGTGGTTGATCATTTTTTCCTTTTTATATGGGTTGAAATAATGAACTTGATGGGATATGATTAATCTTTTCGCATCTATCTGCGAGATATCTCGCCATGCAATATCGTTTATGACACTTTGTGATACGCTTAGAACGATATATCTTGTAACGCAATGTCGTCCATGTGTGATGTGTGATGCTTTGGACGAGCTGTAAGTGGCAACAAAAATTAGTGTACAGTGTACAGTGTACAGTGTACAGTGTACAGTGTACAGGTAATGGTAATAAGTATCAATGAGGCTTCGTTAAATGCGGCTTGTTTACACAAAAGTGTAAATATTAATTTCAATTACTTACTAAACAATCTGCATACTATAACAATATATAATAAATAAAATTTAGACATGTAACGCTGGTACTGGTTCCATTAGACTTCGTTCACACCTATTTCCATTAGTCTGTCCATTTATTTTTGTCCCCGACTGTATCTCGCATGTCTGTTCATTAGAACTCGAGATATCTCGTCCAACGATTCGGATAAATTAAAAAGAGCCGCAAACATTATTTATTTTTATGGAGATTGGATAACAATATTAGTGGGGCACGATTGAAGGAATTAACTAATTAAACAATCTAGTGATTCGTTCGATTACGTTCCGAAAGTTGAGACGATGTATGTTTAAGTTTAGAAAACTAGAAATGTTACTAGTAGCTGGTTAGTAATATTTTATTTTTGTAGAGCTACTGAAGTTTATTTTGTAGAGATACTGAAGTTTATCAGATTTAATGGATAGGTTGAAAAAATTAATGCACTAAACAATGTATTCAGTCCTTTAATTTCCTTCTTATCCAACGAAATACGTATATAAGATTGGATAATAATCGGGTAAACTTGAATATTAGGATTATTTGTCACTTCGTAGTCTTATAAAAGTAAAATGAAACATTGTTCCTTTCATTGTAATGATGTAACGAATATCGAGAATTTGTTCAACTTTTATCTCGGACTGATTTTTGCTGAAACTACATGATTAGATGTGTTTAAAAATTGTTTGGTATTCGAATAATTTACAGCGGTGTAGTGTACACACCGTGGCCGAGGATTAAAGACGAGGCGCAGGGAAAACAAACGAGAGTATAACAGCGAATGTATAGGCGCACGGCTCGACCGTTCGTACACGCAATTATCTATCGACAGATTTGCATTTCCTATTTCTTGAATGTTTGCGTGCTGCCAGGTGTTCGCCGCACTATACTTCCTGAACACAGTTTTTACGATAACTAGGCGAACAGTTGTTCCGTCTACGACACTTTCTATCCGGATTATCCGCCGCGATTAGATTAAGTAAATCTCTATCACTATCGAAAATTCTGTCCGCGGAATATCCAGCCTGTTAGCTTTCCCGAATTTCCTGCAAATATTTGCTAGCAAATATCGACGATGCGGTAGAAAAAAGAATCGAAGAAAACCTAAGGAATCGGCGTAGAGATTTATCGATCGTGGTTAAAATATTCAAGTGCGATAAGAGAAGCAAATAAAATTGATTATTTCAATATACGTCGATTTAACGAGCTGATTAATCGCGTTTGTTCTCGGGTGTTACGAAAAAATTTTTTTGTAGTCTGCTAACTGCTCGCTCGAAGCCATGTGATTTCCCTTCTATCTGTAGTATCTCAAGCTGACAGTGAAAAAGAAGCCGTTTACGGCCAGTTAAAATGCACTCGATCAGTGCCCCTCTCTTCTAGCAATAAGTTATACAAAGCTGTTGCCTCCGAGCGATCGAGAAACAAATGAAGAATGAAAAATCGCTTCCTCTTAACGATTCTCTGAAAACATGGTTAGCTTTGTAATTCGATTGTCAAGTCAAAACGGTTCCTGCATATAAAGCTCTTTTCATTGTTATAGGCAATTTGGACAAGCGGTGTATAATAATCAACTTGAATATTCTGAAATTTAATTAAAAGGTAAAAGCCAAATCTTGAAGATTTAAGGCGCGCCTGTATAAAAGATAAACTACAATTGCTGAGATCACTTACAGTTAGTTTCATTTATAGTGGCTGCAAAAAGTGTTTACACACCATTGTATTTATTATAGTAGTTAGATATTAATTAATTAGGTCGAAGAATATTAAAGTCTCGTACCATTCAATAGTACTTCCATACGATTGCAAAAAATTTGATACTATGGAAATGAAACGTGTAACTTGATAAAGAGGCACTTAACTAGAAAATAAAGGTACTATATTCTAATATTCCAATAACTAATTTTACATCTAGCTATTCTAAAGTATATGACTCTAACAACATCTTATTCAAATTCTTACTTAATCAATTCTTAAATTGCCCGGACTAATTCGCAAAACTTCTGATTGAAATTTCCACTGATTATTCAGGTTTATCAAAGAAATAAGGATTAAAGAAGTATGGTTCATACGTGTGTACTCATTGCCATGACAGACAAAACTCACCATCTGAGTTTTCCGTGTACATCTACCATCAACGTAATTATTTATACATTCTCAAGGTTATTATTATTTTTGATAATGTAGTATTAATTATTATTAATATACTGTTATTATAATATTAATTATAGTACTAATAATATAGTTCATTTATGTTAATAATCATTCATCTATATCTAGTGAAAAACAAAAGTCTTCGTACAGTTACAATATAGAGATAAAAGGAGATAATATTGTATATTATAAATTATAACAGAAACTTGTATTAACAAGCATACACAAACATTGACATTATTGATAATATTTCAATATACATATTTAACAATACATAAAATATATATTAATCGTTTTATTTCTACATTTCGTCTATACAAATACTTTCGTCCCTAACTGTGTATTTTTTTCTAATTTTACGGCAAATAATATGTGACGATTCTCCTCAAGACTTTGAAGTATGTGCGTAAGAGGCGTAAGCGGAAAGTTTGTGGAAATATGCTTGGTAGCGAATGTATTAAATAAATTTCTGATACAAAATAGCGGTCTATTATCTCCGGACGAGCTTATTTATAAAGTTTATTGCCGTGATGGGGATTGTTGTTCCAACAGGTGCTCTTGCTACCCGAAGTTCGCAAATGTGGCCGCGTCACGAATTCGACTCGCCTTATCCAAAATAATGCGCGATAAACGTTCTCTCGGCGGCGTAATTAACGCACGATCGACGATATAATGCACCCTGCTCGAGTGCATGAGAGTGCAATGCACTTACGTGTGCGCATCTCGATCGGAAGAGTCTCGTGCAGAGGATGATACAGCGCGCGAAGATGCGCGCGATATAACGCGCCAGCACGATCGTGACCACGGGGATTTACTTAATTGCAATTAATGAGGAGAGATATTACGGCGCGGGGTCACGTGCGAACTAAGGATTACTAATACGCCGACGCGACAGGATTTACTATGCTGAGTTATCGCGGTTACGTGAACGAGGAATCGAATCTTTTCGAGCCACCTCTGCCCTTCATTGTATTAATTATAGAGTAAAGAGTGCTACATGACCATGACGCATGCGAATCAGAAAGATTTCTGCGAACGGAGGTGAGAATGTCTGCTTTATATAGACGAATTTCTACTTGGAAGGATACAAGCGAAATTCGTTTCCAACGAGTCTAGAGATTAGGATTTGATGGATTTCATGGGAGGTTGTTGAGATGCTGTAATTGAAGACCAATTTAGAGGTTATGAGGGAGTCATTGAGGCAGTGTCATTAGGAGTGAAGATCGTTTAAAGATCATGAGAAGTGATAAACGTCGTTCCATTTGAAGATTACATATAGAGGTGATCATGAGATCTGAAACATTTCGATCGTTTCGAATCTTGTATATATATGACGATAAATTGGAATCACTCCGAACATGATTCAATGTTGTTCAAAGTCACGACCAGTCTTTATGATAACTCGAACTTTCCAGACAATGATATTTAATGTCAATGATACCAGATAAAAGTAATCTGAACGATTGTAAAATATTGGATACTCGTGAAGCTTTCGAAACCTATATAAACTCTCAAGACTGTCAAATGTACCAAGGGTCTCAAGACTCCCAGGATGATCAAGATTTTCAAGAGCGTATATCCCAATAGATATACAGAAGGGTACATATTACCTTGAGACGTATTATCCCAATATTCACGAAATGGTTAAAGATGCGTTTTTTCTGTAATTGCATCTACAATTATCCAGTTGCGCAAATTCTATTAGAACTCTTCCCATCCTCGGCTCATCCAATCACCATTCCGCTGCGCTCATTAAACACGAGCGATAACGTAATCGGTGAGTTAAAGACTGGTCGAGTTGCATTCAACCGCTCTTCACGCAGCTTCTAGCGTACAGGTTATCAAGATTGGAGCCCTGTGTATAGGAACCGATTCGCGGCCGAGGTAAATATTCCCGTTGGTGTTCGACTGGTTTTCGCGTGGGAGTCGCGATCGCGGTTGGTGCGCGTGGTGTAGTGCACGCGCGTAATGTGGATCGACCTGTACCGCTGTACACGGCTGCCTACACATAAGTAACGCGGCTGCCACGTGTGCCAGGGTGGCAGAGGGGACGTGGGGAAACGGGGTGGTCAGGGCTTGGCGCGAGGCGGCTCGTCTGATTGGCTGAATTTATGGGGTCTACTTATCGCGTACTTACCGCGTTGTATATCAACAATGACACCCGCACCCGCGGGCGCTCCCCTGCGCCCCCGACCCTTTTACGCCCCTTTCCAACGAGCCTGGCTGCCTCTCGCACCTTTCCTCCCCCATCTACCGTCCCGAGAGACGTTTACACCGGGTAAATGGCTGGCCAATATAGGGCCCCCGTCCGCCTCGAAACCTGCGAAAGATGGTGGTAGGATAGGTTTCAAGGAGGCCGTTGCATGGAGATTTATAGGAAGACGATAGGAAGTTGTAAAAGAATATTTATAACTAGGCCTTGCTCGACTGGCCAACCGAACATTCTGGATGGATGCGAATAGAAGGCGGCTTCTGAAACGTAAAGAATGCGAACTGACGCGAGAAGTTGGGTGAAGACGGATTTCTCAAGGTTTTCAGGGGAATATTTTCAATAGAAATTTTGAAATTTGATATCAGAAACGTAATTGTTTTATTATCCGAAAGTTTCGTTATTCGAACATTTTCTTCTTCTTACTAATTCGGATAGGCAGTACTACTTACGCGATGCAACAATCATCTTTTTCTAAATTCCTCTAAATCATTTTTAATCCGAAAGCTTCACCCAAACCACTCCCAAATCCTAAGTACGTTTACAGACTTCCAATTAGTCAACTTTTCTTCATTTTCAGTCCGACCATGTCGCGAACGGTAGTCTGAGCTACGACCCCTGTAAAACACGACTTCCTGAAGCGTCGAATGTTCGTCGCATCGATGCCCGCGACAGGAGTGAATACGAGCTGCCGCGCAATAAACCATTTATTAATGAATTGGTGACGCTGGTCAGGTTGCATACGAATCGTTGGAGAACGATGATGGGCGTCGAGACACGCGTCGCGCCGATATCTGGCTGGCTCCTGGATATCCTGGACATGACGGCGTGGGATACGTGGTGTCGTGGGCGCCAGGAAGCACCCGTCACGCGTCGGGGTCCATGAATCACGGAAACAGGAAATCTCGCCCCCGTGACTTCAATCGAAATTATCGCTAGCAAGGACCCGGAACTCTCCCAGGCGCCAGAAACTGTCCTGCTTATAAACTTTTTTTTTCTTTTTTATTTCCACGCGTAAATCATCTCCCTTGGTACGGTAAATCTTCCTTGTCGCGGGTCCGTGCTATGCCCGGCACCTTTTCGTTTTATGTAGAATGGTATCTTGATCGCAGGCCCTTGTTCAAGTAGTAGGAATTTTTGGATTTTTTTTTTTTTTTACTAAAGAACACATGTTAAGGATTTTAGATCTTTTTGATTATTAAAGGGTTTGCTTGAATTATTCAATTTATTTATTTATTAGAAAATTACTGTGGATGTTTATACAAATTCATGAATACTAATTTATAATTAGAATATCCGCATTCTAATTTATGCAAGTTGTTGAAATGTGTATCTTTTCATATTCAATTTCTGTATTACCTACAGCGGAAGCGATCCTATTTAACCGACATGGACGTAATCTCTTTCTTTTGTTTTTGTCCGTGTGTCAGTCAGTCTTTTCGTTCCTTTCGATATATTCATACATATTGTAATTAAGTTTCCCTTTCTTCTGTAAACTTTGCAATCCGTTAATCCCTCGAAACTGTCCGTTATACAAACTATAAATAATTTAACAGGTTATGGGTCCAACCATCCCGACATTGCGCAAAATAGTATGGGAATGTGAATCGTGAAATTTCCGAGAGAGGAAAACCTTGGTTATCCGTGATACACGCGTGTTGAAATCGCCATAGTTGATCAGTTCGTCTACGTAAGATTTCTCATTTGTTCAGTGATTCGATATTCGGTATATTAGTTTCACAGTGAAGTGCATATGAATAATTCCATGGAACGAATTTCCGCCTTGGGAAATTCCAGGTGAATACCGTCTTCATAGCGAACGGCGTAAAAGAGATCGTCGACGGTATAAAGACTGAGCCAGTGAATGATGTAAAATGTAGCCAGGAGACGAGCTGCATAGTCAATGAATAATGCAAAAGTCATGTGTATTATTTTTACCACGATTGAATATTCTCAACTAAAGCATTTAATCACTTGCAACGCATTTACATACTGCTGAAATACGAATGAAATTAAGCAGTATACAGGAGCAGAAAACCGCTTCTAATAGGTTGCTTCTCATGCAAAAGTTCCAGGAATAGCGAATGGATCATAACGCATCAATTTGCCAACACATGGCTAGAATCGAGAACATAGCTCGTCAGACGAATATTCTCTCTGAGCAACAAACGTGATTATCAAAGTTTATCAAAGTTTTCTCAAGGAAGAGTCGCGCATGCTCGTTGCCGATGATGTCACAAGTCCTCTCGCTGTCACGAGCGTAAAACACAAACTGTCCACGAAGAGCATCGAGAAATCGAAACGTGACGAAACAAAGAGACAAGATACAAAGGAAACTAAACGCTTTTATTGTTAGAAAAAACGATGTTCTACTAAGGATTCCCGGAAGGAATTAAATGCGTATGAAAATCAAATGAATAAATCTGAAAATGTGAGTGCGTTTATTGCCTATATCGAAAAGAAGAAATAGAAAACCAGCATGAGCATAGTAATCCCAAAATGTCCGTTTTCTGTACGGTTTTAAGTGAAGAAAAGAGCGTTTGTCAGAGATACGACAGTGACGGCAAAAGGCTTTTTCCAGAAAGCGGGAATTGACCATTTAAAACCTTTTCGTCGGCTATGCGATATGATTCTACGTGCGGTCTTCTTACAATAGCCACGAAAAAGTAGCTCAAGATTCGGTAATGCAAAAGCATTCGGCATACAGAGAACATTTATATGAAAGTGCTTGAAAGAGTGAACTCGAATAAGAAAAATGTAGTTCGTGTAGAAATGTAATTTAAATAACACATATTTATTCTGATATAATTACGACTCATTATGAATGAGTTAGATGGGATTCGAAAGGATGAGGTGTTTTCTCTCCTTCGATTCGTTATCAGCCAAGAGGATTCGTTTGAATGTTCATATCTTCGACTCCCGGAAATCGATGCTATCGGCATCAGTGATCAATCCAGCTTGGTAAATAATTATCTCTTCACCTTTGTAAACTTGTTATGTTAATATTTCGGACTTAACCAATGGTCGCAGTGCCGGAATTTGAAATTCCCTGAAATTTACAAAATTTCCCGATATTTTCTGCAAGGGAGTTACAATTGTTTCCATTTTAAGTAGATTGGCATAGAGAGTTTAGATTGTTTGCATAATTAAGGATCTTAATAGTTTGACTAATTATATTAATCATTTGTCACTGTAAAGCTTACAAACATTACATCTTAGATTGTTAACCCACTTCTGTAGAAACATGCTATAATTACTATATATGTATGAGTTTCGCATGACACTCTCATTTGGGGTTATTCTAAACAGAATTTTCATGTTTTCACAGGCTGATAATGGTCGATAGAAATTATTGTTTCGAATTTTACAAATAATCGTGCGACATTTTGAGCTACAACCCCCTAATCGATTTTACCATAGTCAGCAATGTACCACTGTACGGTACACTAATTTTCGAGAATCTATCAGGAAATTTCAACCTAGAATAGCGTGTAAATGACGTGTGACGATCGGTCGGTAAATGTCAAAGCTTGTAATCCAATATTTTCGGATGGGATTGTAACCAAGTACCGTTATCGGCTGACTCCTCGGCTTCCAGGAGCCAGGAACGTGTAGAATCGAACAATCCGTGCATTGGCCTAAGGATGGTTGAGAAAAATAATTTAAATTATGTGAAAAGAGCATCGGAATATCCTCGATTGGAATATCCATTTCGTGGCAATTATTCATATTTGAGATTCGTATTTTATTAATTATATAAGATAGATTTCATCAGGGGGAGTTGGGCAGAAATATTAATTGTAGAAAATCTTATAATGGAACATTTCCTGTTTCATCACCGTTTCATAATTAGACCGCGGATTTTCATGCAAGTTCGTATTTTTATAAACTTAATTAAATAAGTGGAGTCTAGGTAGAAATAGAAATTTATTTCATACACTGGATAGCCTAATAAATAGGTACTGTACTTCCTATATTTCGTATATTTTTACATATTTTGTGCATTTTTCTGTATTGTTGCAATTTCTAATTTCCTATAAGCGCGTAAATATCCGCTGACTACTCGTAACGAATCCTAGAATTCGCAAAAAATATTATATCGCAGAACTAAAAATTCTCTGGAAGGCTTTAACTTCGAAGAAAGTGGTGAACAATTTTGTTCTGTAGCCTTTGACTATTGTTAGTGTTACGTTGTTCTTCTTAAAGGTAAGGCTCGGCAGAGCGGTAAAGAATGCTCGTTGATCGTATTTTGGTGCTTCACTCCCTTTTTCGGAACACCGTCCGGTTTCGAACGTAGGACGATGGGCGGAGGAGGATGAAAAAAAAGCCTGGCCGTTTCAAGCGGGGCCATTTCCTGCACGAAATACGTTAACATTAGTCAAGTCTGGATTTCGTACAACGTTTTACGCTTCGGCTTGCCTGTGTAATCGACTGGCTGAACGCATCGAGAGAAGCTTTATCTTGCTTTTGCGTTGCTCGACATCGACTTGCGAGAGATGATTCATCTTCTTCCGCAAGTATATAACACGTGCTTCACTGTCGCGCTGTCGTCTCTTTTGATGTACTGCGATTGTTTAAAAAGTATAATACCATTGTATTTTGTTTATGACTGTTTTATTAAAACAACGGTGAGGAAGAAAATGGGTACATAAATATTTTCTTAAAAACGAGGAAAACATCTGTTTCAAATTTCTCCCTGATCCATTAATACATAATTCGGCGAGAAAAAGTTAGCGTTCTGCGTTTAGTTCCTAATTTTGGGCTACTGTGGAGATCTACCGATAAACCTATTTCCACTGACTAATCCCTTTTTAAACGTTTTATTCCGATGATATTGATCTTCCGTTTCAAAGTCTGACTCTTTCACAGGGACAAGCGTTTTGTGCTTTATGATCTTTCCTTTTCTTATTAGAAGTCTTTTCCTAAACTTGCCGCATCGATTTTTATTCAAAAAATATTCCCTCAAGAATAATTTCGATGAACGCAGAATTCTTAGCTTCTTTATTACCTCGTTAGTCTTTTGACATACGTGCATCGATAAAGACACATCCTTTTTCTTTTTTTTTTTTTGCCATATTCTACATTACCCTCTTCATATGAAATATAGAGAAAGGATAACACCACCCATCATAAATTTTCGCCGAAATTTTCTTCGAGAAGGGACGGTTTAACGCTAGTCTCAGATATTTGCCGCTTTTTCGTGAAAATGCAAGGGTTTCGGAAAGAGGGAAAGGATCGCGCGGCGGATTCGTTAATTTAACGGTTTAAAAGGGCATAGCGATCGAAAGCGATCCACGCGGCGCGGCGGTGCGGCGGCGCGGCGGCACGACGCCTGCAGGGTGGTGATCCAGAATGTGCAATTTTAGAAAATATCCCGTTTCAAGGAAGGCGGAAATTACAGGGTGGGAAAAGAAGTCCCTAGAACGGACCCGAAGGGCCGAAAGTCGTGACGCCACCGTAAGTGGCAGCTGTCTGTTCCAAAATTTTCGTCGATAACCTCTTTCCTCCCGCTGAATCCACGCGTATCTCTCGCCCGGAAATTCTTTCTGGCCAATCGAACCGGAGTTCGGGGTTACCGCGTTTAAACACGTAATCGCGTTCGGTGACTAATTTTAAATTGCTTTAATCGTAAGGTTAGGAGAAAATTCCCGTGATTCCGCGCAATCATCCTGCAATTTCGTCGTTTGAGACGGAAGGACTGGAAATAGGTTGCGGTGAGAAGCTTTTGATATAATTCAAAGGAATCTAGTGTAATTTTCTGCCTACATCAAATTTGTTAAATATTAGAATCTAGAAAAAGTTTAAACGACTATAACGAACTAACGTACGTATTGTTCATTCTGTTTGCAGATTGAGTATGGTGAACGGTCAGGGTGTTGCAACTTTATGACTTTGCGGTCTACAAATGGTGAGTGAAGTATTAAAAAATATTTCAGTTCTGATATTACGGTGTTTCGATTTGGGAAATTTTCCAGACTCTTTATCATTTCTATGAGCGAATTATGAATTTATTATTTCTCCCATTTCGTACCACTTTTATGTTGCTGTTTGCAGAACTCTTTACTATTCCCTACTACATATAATTAAAATTTACTTTACTATATAGCGTGTATTATAGGTAAAATGATGTAGCTAAAATCTCGAATCGAATCAGCCTTGTTGTGAAGGATTTTTTCTGGCTGGTCCCTCGATTAATATTCTTCGTGACCTATCGAAAATCCATTGAATCAATGTCTTTTTCCGTTGAATGACTGTAGCGTTGAATAACGAGCACCTGGATGTTTCGTTGCGCCAGCACGAGACTTGAATACCATTAAAGAATCCAAACAAACCCCTTGCTACCCTCTGAAAAACTTTAGTTTCCATAGTCGATTACGAACGTCCGTCCAAGACGCAGTCATCCAGGCGCCAAAAGTCCCATTTTTAAGCTGATCAGCAGATACATAAGGATGTCTCGCCTACACGCTTGAAAAATATAGAATGCGAAGAAACGCAGGTATCATCTTACATATTGAAACAGCTAAACGAGACGTTTAAGCTCCCTTGCTTGATCAATATACATCTTGACGTTTTCGGTCGTTCGAAGATTGGAATCTGTTGCAGCGCAACAATACGATTATAAGGACATGGAGTTTTTAGAAATAGTTTAAGGATCCGCAAATTTTCCCCAACACTTAACACGTCCAGTGCGAAGTCGATATACATATGCGTACAGTATATATAAGTAAGTATGTATAGAGGTCGAGTACATATATACGAAGAAGAATGTGCTCCTGTGTGACGAAATCGATATATAAACATAGATACATGGAGGGGCCTACGGCCGGGCAGCGCGGCGGTCGCTTTAGATCTTCATGCCTGATCGGTCATCGCTGTAACCGTCTTCAATGGTTTTTGCTTTGTTCCTACGATCTTTGTCGACATTTCTACTGTTTGTCTCCGGGGACGGTCGGTAATTAAACTCTGTGTGTTATTCTTGCGATACAGATCGTGATTTGTGTCTTTATTATTTTTTAATATTCCTGACTCAATTAATAATTTCAGCACACATTTCCAACGTAAATTTCAACGTACGTTCCCAGTTGTTTTAAAATTTTTCAAGCGAAAAAAATGGAAAAACAATGTCGTCATTGAGGTTGGAATTGCGTTAACGCGTTAACGCAGCATTGAACGCGTTAAGATTCATCCGTTTAACGTATCTCTCGGCACAATTTCACCATGAACCTTCCGGGTTAAACGCTCCTGTTATTTATTACTGTCTGTCAGGCTGTTTCCATAACTAGTCAGTCCCACGTTGGATTTAAACGTCTATCTCGAGAAAGGGAACTTGGCCTTTTCTAACGTCCCATTAAACAATACCGCGACCATGCAGCCTGGCATTACACGGAACGATCGTGGCGCAGGAGAAAAATTTTCCGAGTTTGCACCTTGCGGTAATTATAGTTGAACGACGAGGGAAAAGGCAGCTTAACTACCGTCGAAGGAACACGTTGCCTTCACGGTGGAGGTCTACTCTCGGCCCTGTAATCTCGAGCAATTACGTAGTTTGTGCACCTCCCATTAGGCAGGCTCTACCTAGTCGAGGAGACATCGTGTCTTGGTCCTCTCTGTGTGCAGTGCACGTATAGCCGGCTTGTTGCGTTCGTACGATGGAACAAGTAGTAGCATTCTCCAC
Organism: Bombus soroeensis; assembly: GCA_014737365.1. Classification (NCBI taxonomy): domain Eukaryota; kingdom Metazoa; phylum Arthropoda; class Insecta; order Hymenoptera; family Apidae; genus Bombus; species Bombus soroeensis. The sequence goes on along the minus strand of JACXIL010000033.1, from coordinate 2,782,533 downwards.
GAGCTGTGTCTAACGATCTTCTATAAGGGAGAGGCAAGACAATGATAGGCCAGAAAAGACACGCGAATGAGCTATATCCGCTTAATTGATGGTTCCGTACAAAGTATAACAATTAGAGACGCGTAAATCAACGCCCACCAGCAAAGTGCGCACGTGTTTCCGTTTAACACGGTGACTGCCACGCGAATTTTCCATATTTTTCCCTGAGAATTGCAATAGATTGAAATATACTATAGTATATTTTCCGAGCAGAATGAATTTTTATCTTTATATTCAAGAAGCGATATGTAAAGGAATTTCAAGTATAACAATAGATCGGTAGTTAATAGTAATAGTAAAATAAGTAACAGGGAATAGTATATTTCACACAAACATTGTTACGTGTATAGCTGTGTGATATTACTTAAAATTCTTTAAAATACCGTTTTTTAAATATAAGATGAAAAATCCATTTGCCTGGAAACTCTTACAGGGCACTCTGCGTTCTTCGCATCGTTGAAAATTGTTTGGTCCAGGAAATTTATCTTATTTCGATTGCTCTAAAAAATTTAATAGAATCAATGCGTTAAAGGTGAGGATTCGTGAGACGATGCGACGCCTATTCTCGAACCGTTCAGTTTGCCGCCAGTCGAAAGCGCGCGAACCGTTTCGATTTCGATTTCTTTCTCGAACGTTCCGCCTTTCTTCACCGCGTACAAAGACACACGCAGCAAAGTTTCTTCACGAAGAAACTGAGGTAAACGGTGATATTTTTGGATTTATCAGCGAACAACGTTCGGGATTTGCGAGCGTTTTTGCGCGTGTTTTGGGGGCAAAGAGATGGCATGCTTGCATCGGAATTAAAGTGGATCAACGTAAAACTTTGGAAGATTCGTGGAGGCGATCGTGGCCATGGATTCACTCAGGGATCGTAGGATTTTTGGGGATATGGATATTTATAAAATACAAACTTTGTAAGCTATTATGAATCGTGAAGCGAGAGGACGCATCATTAGCGGCCTTAATGGGCGTCCATTTTGCAGCCCGTTTTGTCCCGGCAGGCTAGAATTATCGTGAGTAGTTCCACGTGGAAGGATGGAATCAGTCTGGGAATAGACGCGAAGAGCAGCGCGCGCGCGCTCGATAATTTCGTTAAGTATATCCCTTTACGGAGGTCGACCAGAAAATGGCCTCCGATTAATTTTTCACGGGACCTTAAGGAGGAGTTACGTTATTACTGGCTCTTAAAATAGCATAGGTTGAAAGTACGTTCCGTTGGACGTTTTGTGGATCGTTATAAAATATAACTTATAACTTTATAAAGCTGCGTTCTAGTCATTTGAAAAAAATTATATTTCATCATTCAGCTATAATTATGTAGAATAGAAAACGGTGATGTCTTCCATGATGCTTTAAAAGTATTTTTGTGAAAACTTCCCTTTTTAAATGAATCGAGCAATAACTGTATTAAGATCGCATATTAGGATTTATTATAAATAGACTGCGAAATTTTATGCATCTATGGACAATTTGGTAGTGATGTGTATTTGTCACGATATTTGATAATAATAAATAGAAATTAAATAGATATAAATTTGCATAAATATCCGCAATCTAATTACAAATTAGATCTATGCATTAGGATCTTGTTGCATTTTTTTTTTATTTGGTGGACCGTTTCAATTGAAAACGTCATCGTTAGAAATTACTAATTACAAGTTGTTACAGATGTTAACGTAGATTGCTCAATTACTTACAACTCTCAATTTCTACGAGTCGAACGATGATTATTCGGATCTTTATATGTTGGTTTCACTTTAGCAGATCGTTTCAATTGAGAACATCTTCTCTCTCGAGATTGCAAATGTTGCGAAGGTAAACACAGATCGCACAATTACCTACAATTATCAATTTCCATGATTTTTAAGAGAAGAAACTTAAAATTAATGAAACGTTAACTGTAACACAAAGCTCCTGTAACAATGCCGACCGGTAGGCATACCTGTCGACCAGATTGCCTTTCGTCCAACCGTAAACGAAACGCGTTATCCTCTCTGGGTGCTTGTGCAAATAAAGTAGAAACTATAAGCCGAATCGCGATGCAAATGAACGCGGTATCCCGGTCGTGAAAAATTTTTATACTAGCCATGTGCGATCGATCAACCGTTCGCTGCTATAAAGCAAAAAAATACGCGGTTGGTTGCAAGCGCGTGAAATTTTTTTCGGTGGGCGTTATCGAATGCATAAAATCGATACTGTGCGTTATATGAAACGTATAATAATAATAGTGATAAAAAAGATGGAAACATGAAAAAAGGAGACAAATGATAGGAGATGGCAAAGAGGTGTCGCGAGATCGGTATTGTTATATGCGACTAATTAAATGCATTGAATGATAAGGTGGGAAAAATGGATGGGGCAGGTGAGGCAACGTATAACCAGCAAAAAAAGCTGGTATCGTTGCTTAGTGACACGTGTGCCATGACACATGGGATCTTTATGATGTCATCCTTTCGTTTTTCAGCTCGATTTGCTTAGGTCTGAGGGACGGTCTCGTAAAAAACGCCGTTGAAATTTATACAGCTAGATTTTGTTCTGGTCTGGTAAATATGCAACGCTGTATAACGCGATTTTATGATGGCATATCGTGCTTGCAGCGTGTATGAATTTTATATCGCGTTTTAGACGACGCACCAGGGAATACGATCTCTCGCATGATCGATTCGAGATCGGTGAATTTTTTTTATTTAACGTCGAGGCCTGGGAATGAAAAATTTGAAATTTTTTGTACGATATACACACTACGAGGCGATAAATAAATTAAGTAATATGTTAATAGATATTTGAAATTTTGGAGAATCGATAGACACAATGGCTTGGAAATTTGAAACTTGAAAATTCGTGAATTTGAAATTTAACATTAGCAGTATTATTAAATACGAGTAAAATATAAATACGTTATAATTTATTTTATTCAATTTTACTGAAGCTAACATCTTCCAGCAGATCTTCCAAATTTTTAACACACCTACATACAATTTTAACTTGAAAAGATTTCTCCGCGCCTATATTCTATTACGCGCAAAGTACACAATAGCGATCATTGGAATTACAATGAAGAAAACTACTGCATTGCGTCGTTCTCGTTCTAACCACTATAGGCGCGTCAGGATTAGCATCGAAACCAAATCCTCTTAGTAGACCAACTTAAAGAACATCTAATTCGATTCCTTGTGAATTTAAATGATCTATCAGCACGAGACGATCGATGCTTTTCGTGCATAATAAACCGATACGATCGATTAGTTTTCAACCAAAGATATTAAGTTTCTCATTAATTTCATCAGGTAGGCCGTCGTTTAACGCTACTTCGTCTAATCTATAATCCGATCTGTATATAATATTTCGACTCGTCATTAATATAACATATATCATCGACTGATTATCGAGTTATGTTGTCGTTGTATCCACCAGACATTTGAATAACAATATTCAACCATTAGAGATGGTTTAGCTTTTGTGCCACCAAACGAACTGTTATGTAAATTCAACTAGGTTATGACGCGTCACGATATTAAACGGATTTTACGATTCATTTAACCGACTTAACTCATGCTCGGGACCATTGTCCAAGTCACTGTGAAATTAAAAACGATACTTTGTTTCGATTGTTATAACTGTGCGTTACCAAAGTGTGAAAATTGGAGGATAAAGAGAGTAATAGAAAAAAGAGATTATGTACTATCGTTTCTTCTTTTAGAATTTTTAGAGATATCTTTTATTAAATTTATTTTTCGGAATATATAAAATTCTTTCCGGTATATGACCTTATATTTCTGATCTGCATGGAAAATAAATTGGAAACAACTTTAGCGTTGTCTGATGTTTTCTGTCATTTTTATTTCTAGTACAAGAGATCTAGACTCCTAAGATATGTCGGCCCCAAATCTTTTTTACTATTATTCGAATTTTATTCTCCTCATCTCCTAGCCACTACACCGCATTTGAAACTAAAGTTATCACGGTAGACTTGTAAAATTCAAATTCAAATCCAATGTGTCTCCACCATATAACACTACCTACTCGCTTACTCTAATGGAGACAAAATTTATATCGCAAAATACGTAAGTAGGTAGAACGGTGCAGCCAGCGTTCAATAAATACAAAATTCACGTCCAATTGAACGCCGATGTTTTCCTTCGACACTCCACTTACTCCCACCCATATAGAATCCCCATTACGATACTTATTCAGGCCCAAGGAAAGAGAAACATAGAAACGATACACTGGCGGATAGGCCATAAACCTGGCTAAATAAAGCGAGTATCGATCGTAAGGTCCTAGAGCAAAGTGGAAGGGCCGTAGGATGGTAAATTCTGCGCTAGGAGACATATAGAATTCCGACATCTGCCTTCCTGGTATTTTGCCCTCGACCCGGGTGGCTTTCAGCCGTTCTATCTCTCTATCGTTCGCCTTCTATCCTTCTATCCTTCGTTTCGTCGCCGGCTCCACGGGCTAACGTAGCAAAATAATGGAGAAATGGAGCTCTCTTAGCATCGGAAGCGTACTGGCACGGAGCTCGGGAAAAAAGTCGATGGAGAGGGTAGCCTAGACCAGCCACGAAATAGCTGCATCGAAATCAGTTCCCTGTACGGGGGAGAAGTCTTCTTTCCTTGGTCGCTGTTGTGAGAATGCGGACGGCCGCGAAATCGCATATAAATTAAGCTTTCAACATTTTCGGCTGGACCCTTTGTCGGGTTCGCGGCCATTTTGCTCACGGTCACTCGGGGGAATCAGGAAAGAAATCTGGATTCTGGATGTCGAGAAATCGGGTCGAACCATTCGCTACTCTTTCCTGTCGTATGCCGGATCGTGAATCTAAGTAATCTGATAGATTTGAAGATTATAAACGGTGGGATCGGAAGGTTATGCGATGGGGTTTTAGAGAATGGAAGATTTAGGCGGGATAGGGAATAGCGTTCCTGGCTTTGGAAAATGGAAGACTTTGGTCCTACTTTTAGAGTAATTTTAACGATCATTTCGATTTTAACGAGGTATGAGGAATCTGTTGCGTGACTTTTGTTAATTACGGAAATGTAGTAAAGGTCGGTGTTTTGTAATTATGGTCAGCGGCTCATAGTAAATCAGCGTTTCATGTTTATCGTCTTCGTCCAATTTTGTATTCTACGTTTTATCAATTGGACTATGAATCTTTATTTTCATTGATAACTTATTCGTTCGAATAAGTCAAGTAGACGCACGTACTATCCTTTACGGAAAGAAAATTAACAAGGAGAATTTCTCGACATAGGAAATTTTTTAATATTTCCAGATATCTCAATAACTATGCATTTTCGTTGGAGATTCTTCAAAATTATTTCTCGCGTTGTTATTCAAAATCATCGTACAATAACTTTTGTCAAATTTACAAATCACCTGCAAAGAATCGAATATTCATAGCTACAAAACTAAGCAAGGAAAACACCTTTTCACAGAAAATAGCGGAGCAGTAGATTGACTGGTCAAACAAAGCGGCTCGACCATCAAGGTCAAGCGATTAAATTTTTTTAATGGAACAAAGAGAGCATTGTGTATCGCGTTAGAGTTAATAACGATCGATCGAGCGATCGGCGTTCCATGTCACGATCGAGGAACGTCGATACATGAGGTTGATGGCCAGGATATCGCGTGATTACGTAGAAGCCTGCTGATAGAAAACATCTCGATGACGTACTTGAATTCAAAGTCTTCGGGTTCAGCTGACTCATAACAGGTGAACGGCGAATACATGTGTCTTCCGATCTTACTAAGCTGCCAGTCTGGCTGGTTTTGAAATTGTCTGTGCATCATGCGCCTTATCCTTTCATTCGATAGATTAATACACGTTGCCTTGGTCAGTTGTTTCTCTACTTGTTTAACGAACGGAAGGTGCTTCAAGGATGTAAGAGGACAGCTCGATGCTTAAATGGCACGTGGAAGCGTGAAGGATTATCTTCTAGTGGTTAGTACAGAGGGAGCATGTTGGTCTTCGGTCGGCAGTTTATGTTAATTTATGCTTAACGACTGTATTTTTTAATTTATGTTACATTTAAGTGAAATTAGAGGATTCAAAATTCCAAAGGACGACAGATTGTTGTGTTAGTATTCGATCTTTTTCATTTCTTTTTAGAACATTAATTTCGATTTTTCTTTCTTCTTAAATGGTACCGACAAAATGGTACAATGAAATTTCAGTGTCAGTTGACGTTATGATTTATTTTATAAAGATTGGCAATTCCAATGATGAGTTCGTTCATCTTCTTGATCAGCAGATTAAAAAGATTATTACGTCTTCTTATAAAAATCTAAAAGAATAGTAATTCGAGTGCAATAGAATTTTAAGCTACGTTAAATTTGAGCATAATTTATGGAGAATTTGGAAAAGCATGGCGAGTATGTTGCCGCAAGACACCCAGCAGATTGGATGGTTTTTGTTTTCTTCTTCTTTGCTGCCATACACATTGCACTCGTGACTTACCGATGCAGCCTGCATGACTAGCAGCGAACCCCTCGTAATGCAGGTTAATCGATGCACCGACCCGTGTAAAACACCAGCAGGAGAAGCTGTGTTATGCAGTAGACGCAACAAAATGCAGTCAACGGAGTTTTTCTTATGTAACCATTTCCCTTTTGCTTCTTCATATATTCTGTTTCCGAATTGGCACGTGTCCACTTGATCCTATAATCTTGGACCTCCACGTTCAATTTTTCTTCGAAGATTCTTGTCTTTTTGTTTTCTCTAAAGTAGCGGAACATTAACAATCGTTAACGCGTCGTCTGCAACGGTAGTCATCGGTGATTCACGTTCTATTAATTTTTTTTGACCGATTAAAGTAACAAATTTCACGAATCAAACAATTTTCAACAATATGAATGGCTTGGATAGTATTGTCAAAGAGAAAGTGCGCAAAGATAATATAATAATTTGCAAAAGTTAAATATTATGATTTAGTATATTCCAACCTATTGCGGATTCCAGGGTAAGTACTTGAATACAGTTTTAGATGAAAAATTATTTACGTAGAGTGATTCGTATGTTCTTAAAGCGCGCTCGAGGTCAGAGAGCGCTTCGTTTAGTAGCAGATAATACATGGATTAATATAATACATCGTGATACATAAAGCTTCGATTCATCGGCATAAACTCGAGCATCTGCAGGCGATCATTTTTTCTATAAAAAGAAGCGTAACTTTATCGGCAGAAGGGTCATTAGAAGCACCGACAGAAGGTGTTCCGATTCGGTCGAGATTCTTTATGATAGTCGAGCACTCATGAATTTTAATATTTCATCGAAGCAACCCTTTTTCCCTGGAACCATCATCAGAACGATTCAATGAAACTCGAATATCACGGTGCCATTATAATTTTCGCGCATTTGAATATCAGCTCGTCGTAAACGGGAGGGTTTGTAAGATGTGCTACCTTCGACCAGATGTCTTTTTACATTATTGGATCATAATGACTCGCGAAAAAAAAAAAAAATCGGTATAACTAATGAAAGTAAATTCTGTAAGAAGGGCGCAACGCGATCTGTTGACGCTTTATTGTGTCTAAACGGACGAAATGGTGCCATTAAAATTTCCTGCATCCTTTACGTTCACCCTAACGGATAGATACGGAGTTTATTAGTGCAAGTCACTATGGGAAGACATCCAGATCGTTGGACAAGTCAGAGTAAGAGGACAAACGTTCGACGATCAACCTTTTCTCTTATTTATTGATTGATGGCTTGTAAAAGGGTTCCTATTTTGTTGGGATGTTTAGTCATGCAGAATAGTAGCTGAGGACAATGTGTCGTTCATGTATGCTCACGGTCTTTTTTCCCGGGCAGTAAAAGTTTCTGGCGAGAATCGAACCGTGCATGCGCAACGGTTGGAAACTTTGGTGTTGAAGCTTAGCCTGGCGATTGTGAGAACAAATTTTTTTCTTTTTTTTCGTTTTGGTGTTATTAAAAAGTATTTAATTGGAGCCATAAGGGAGAATTACCTAACAATGCATTTTGATCAGGTTGACCATTACGTTTTACTAAATTTTTTAGGACGAATAAAATAAGAAAAATTGTACGGACGAACAAATTTTCAACGACGTAGATGACCATGCGTTAGATAATATTGTCAAAGAAATGGATGTACAAGTGCGGTATAATATTTTGTAAAAATTAATATTTATGGCTTGGTATGTTTCGATTAATTGCGATTTCCAGGATAACATATATATCAAATTCACGTGGCAGTCAATGTGTTAACGTTACTGTTGTAGCAGAGACAATATCGATGTATCGATTTATTTTCGTAATTTATATATTACTAAAATCTCTAACAAAAATTATTTGATATCACTTTAATAACACTTCGCGCAATAATCTTTCACACGCGCATCTGATTTGCCAGAAATCTCTTTCTCTTCCCGCAAGTCTCTTATATAGGCGACATTATCTGTAGAAAAGTGCACATCGCTTGTTCATAAATTAATCGAACCACACGACGGTATCGTTTTACGAAGGTGTCAAGTACATGGTCCAGCGTTCGGGTGTGGCGCTGTACATATACATGTATGTGTACATAATAAACCTGGGTGAAACCGGCGGCCTGTTTGGTTCACCAAAAGAGATGGATATGTCAGAGGCGAAAATCAGCCATCGACAGGGCCATCCTAATTCACCTGTTCTCTCCCTGTTACACCCTCCTTACCCACCTGTATGTATGCGTACGTTGTCTTCCATAAATTGGCCTTTAACAAAGCTTCCGTCCATGGTATGCATAAACAGACGAAAGAAGAGAAGCCTCTCGCTCATCTGCCGACAAAAACGAGAGCGAGAGAGCTTTAACCATAATTTAATAACCGATTCGGCCTTTTAGTTTTGAGACGGCCCGCGAACAGAGAAGGAGAATAAAGAGGCCCCGTGGTTGCTGCCGTTGGAAACAAGTTTAAAGCCTGAAACGGCCTCATAAATAAGCCCCGCCGGAATTACAATAATCCGATCCAATTAAAGCGGAAATTTATAGTCGCAAAAAGCGTAGACGCGTCCCCCGCCAGCGATTTGCATTTCGAAATTTGCAAGCGTAATTTCGAATTTGCTTAATAGCCCCGCCGTTTTCAATCCTTCCCCCCCCCTGCCTCTACGACATCTACGTGTTCCTTCTTGGTTAATCGCGCGATAGATTTCATTTTCATACATCGTTATATTATACATATATTCGTCGATGATACGTGTATGATACGAATATGATACGTGCACTATCTCGTATGTATGCGTAGATATCTATGACGAAGTGATGGGGAACGTTGAAAAGAAAGAGAGAAAGGATCACGCTGGGCTCGACGTCTTTGAAAAGGGCCGACGTCCATTATGAATTTCATACACTGACCTTCTTTATGCTCGTTTTATGGGCCGGCCCCCGTAACTTTCGACCATTTACCATATCTTGCTGCAGGTAAAGTCCACTCCATACTCCACCTAGACTTGGCTACTTTTTAGGAGAATCTATTGCTTTACCGGATAATGTCTGGTTAATTTGATTTGTTGTTGTTAAAATATTTAGCGTACGAGTGGAATTTTGCTTAATAGCTCGTAACAAAAATGTTTCAAATATACTTTAAATTTTATTTCGGCGAATAAAAATTTGTTTTACAGGTTCCTTCAATTTTAGACAGCGTTCGTTAGTTCGATACGAACTCTCCGCAATTTTCTACTTTGTCGATTTTTCGATTTTTCTCAACATTTCCATCACACCAATATGAGCTCCTTTCCTTCTCAAATCTCTTTTTACTATATTTTACAGCGATTAAATTGTGATAATTGAAGGTTACAACTTTTATTAAAAGTATCTTGTCGGAAACGGTCCTATACTGGATGAACCACGAAACGTGATCAGCTTACATAGGTTATTCTGTTCTTGATAGACCGATCGAAAATTTGTTTGTCATTATATGATTAATTTTTGTGATAAATTTTTTGTCGACCCTTCTTTTCGGCGTTATTAGCCGTTAGTTACCTTTATATCTTTATAGTATTTTTATTCGTATCTTTTAGCGGATAATGAAACGAATTCGACAAATATCGTAACAAATATCTTTTTTCCATCTGAACTGAAGAAACGTAAAAAAGTGTCCTTTATCTTAATTTAAACGATGTTTAAATAGCGATATTCCCCGTAATAAGATCATGCAAAATTCTTTCAACTAGATTATTTTTTGAATGCTCCTTTGGTTCAGATGGAGAAAGGATATTTGTTATATGATATTCGTCGAATTTCTCTTAATACGCTTTAAAAGGTGCGTGTAAAAAGATGATAGGTTCATCTATAAAAAAATGGGGCTAACTTTAAACACTCGAAGGAAAAGGGATCAAGAAAATAGTTACAATGATCGTGTTAAAGCTCTCTTTGAATCGTGTTATATCGGACAAGAAAATTGTCGATTAGCCCGCTAATAGCAGAATACTGTAACGCGTTTCGTGTTTCAAATTGTATAAAAATTGTATAAAAATTGTATAAAAATTGTATAAAAATTTTTCCAAATAAAGAAATTCAACTGAAAAATCTTGACTTATTATTTATTGCCTTACTGCGATCGTGATCGTCGATGTCGGAGCAGGCGCTTAAAAACAACGCAAAATACTCACCCGTTGGTTGGCGTTCCGCCATAATATTCGATGGATCGAAACCAGATCTAACAATCATCATCGAAGAGGCGGTCGAGCCGGTGCCAAATTCGCAGGGCCCCTAAAATTTTCTGCTCGGCCATTAGCATAAATTACCAGCATCAAGGTGACCGGCCACGAAGCCCGTTATTCCACTCGCGTAATCCTGATCGCTAATGTCATACATCCTGTTTTAGAGGTGTTGAAAACGAGGCCGCAAGGTGGTCAAGTACAACGAAACAACAGAAACGCGGGCAACCTGCTCGAAATGTTGGGATATCGGCGATTCGTGTATTTCTAGTCTTAACTACGTCTAAACGGGGTCCCATCGAACGAGTATTTAGGGGACTAGCAATTTTCTTCTTTTGTACAGGTGTACCAGGTTTTTGCTGCATTGCTGAACTAGTTAATAATTTAAGTTTAACTAGTAATACACGAACTAGTGCCAGATTACGACTGTGTTTCAAATTTCAACTTTATTGATTAGTTTAGATCGATTAGTTTGGATGGCGTATCGAGGGAAGTAACGGTATTCGTGTGCCAGATTTTAGACTAGTACTTTATGATTGTCCGAAATATTTCATAGTTTTATATTTTCTAAATTTCTCTAAATTTCTTCTAAATTTTCATAAATTTCGAATATTTAAATTTTTTTTAACATTTCGACATCTCAACTCATCACACATTTACTAATTTTCAGATACAATATTCCCAAGTCCTAGATTTTTAGCTCTTCCAACGATCCAGCCTTTCCTTCGAAGCCCCCCTTCTCCACAAATCAGCGATTATCAATATGTATTCCTTATTCATCGTCTCGTTTCCTCAAATAATCGTTAATTCTTTCTCAGTTTCATTAACAATATTTCGTAGCATTCGACAATCAGCCGTAAAAAATCATGCTTTTTCAACGGTATCAAAAATTTAACAAACTTTTGTGGTCTTATCGAATTTCGCGAAGCGCGGGTTCCGTGAATGTTATTAAGCGTCCTGTAAAATTAATAGCGGCGACAATGCGCCGCGTCACGCATTTGTTCTTTAGCGAAAGTGACGAAGACTGGCAAGACACCGAGTGGAACCGTGGAAAATTGCTCGTCAACGAACGTCATGATGCGACGAGCAACGGTAACCTTAATACTCTGACAACTTTTCCTCTGCTTTCATCTTTTTTTTTTTTACTGACTGTTCTCGTCCACGAGGACCCATCGTTTCTGGGCCGATTGAGCCGTCGTCAGCGAAAGCGCGATATTTCACCCGGATGGCAATCGATACGCGATTATCCTTCAAAGATCAACCTTTAAGACAGCTTTTTGAAAAGTTGTTCGTATCTTCATCTGGTCGAGGCAAAAGCATTCGATTTTTCGCGGTGTTTGCGTCAGACAGCAGATTTCCTATCTGCTCGTCCACTTGCTGAAGAGATGGGTGAGTCTGATTGCGATGGATAATCCTGTGTGCTTTTTCAACGTCTTACTTTATCTGATTGCGAACGAAAAAAGTGCTGGCTCGTGCATTTGGATAGCTTTTGCTTCTTCGAGACTTTTAGACTCTTCTTCGGTAATAGACGATAATCAGCTGTTTGAGCGTAGGATCGTTCGGGATGTTGCAGTCAGGTCTTGAAAGATTGGAAATATTAAAAGGCGAAAGTCTGTAGAAGCAATTTATACAGACAGGCTCACGAGAATACCTGGATACTCGTAGGAATCTTTCTGAACACATTGTATGCGTTATACGGAACATTTTGAAGCCCAGTTAGCATTTTAACGAGACATATACATTCCCACCGAATATAGAGGCTTATTAATCCATGTAATGGATAATTGATTGATTAAATATTTTTGTAATCTCAGCAAAATATGTACGTGGATTAATAAGACTCCATATTCAGTGGGGGACTATCTTTAACTCTTATTATATATTCGATGTTGTTATATATTACTTGTAGGCAGACATATAGGTAGGTGTATATGAATCATTTAATGTAAAAGTAATATAAAAGTAATGTAAAAGTGGTGCACGTCGAAAAACTTGATTATTGAATAACGAGGAACGAGGAAGTCGAAGTTCTGTTAAATGCAATAATGTTAAGAAATGTTAATTGTTACGATATATATTAAAATTCCATAATGTTTCATATCGCACATACAATATGGACATAAAAGATTTCGTATGGTACGCGTTGAAATACTTTCGCGAGCCGGTGTACATGCAGTTACTCGCATTAATATCGTGACACAGCATTATCTCTGTATTGTAAGGGATAATTTAAATACCGTACTTGTTCTATGAGGATATAAATCGTTTATCGTAGCTCGAAAATACGTAGACAATTTCATTCTAACAATCTCATCTTTAGGGCAAAGGCTGCACAATTTTTAGTATTAATTGTTGCAGATATCATTAGAAGGTACGAAAAATAGACCATCGAATTTAAGAAATAAAGGGAGCAGCTTTTCTTTTTTGTTAAGATTCTGTACAGTTGAGTATTATTATTAGGAAATAATTATTAATAGGAATTATTATTGGGAAGACATACATTGTTCACGTATTTTAAAGCTACGACAGATGGTTCATATTTTCGTAAAACGAGTAACGTGACATTAAAACGATCTCCTCTTATATAAAGGAACAAACGCAAAGATAGCGCTGTATCCGAATATTGATGTAAGTAACTATAGATTTTGATATTTAGAAACGTGTGAAGATTGTTCTCGTGATCCTCTCATGATTAGTTATCGCCTAGGGAGGAGAAAATCTCCGTAAGAACATGAGACATTCCAACCGAAATCACTCGGAGAAAGCGCCAGGTTACGATCAACCCTATGAATTCAACGAGAATTCCGATGTGACGTTGGGTTCGGCCGAATTCTCTCGCAATTATGCAAATATTTGGACGGAGCACAGCGCGTTTTCTTTTAAAATCGGCGAGATTCGGCCCGGGGACACATTGCCGGCCGTAATCGGGGGTAATTTCAAGGAATCGAATAAACGACCAGGCCTCGGCGAGCGTTGAATAATTGAAACGTTTGTTTGCATATCGCTTTGGCCCTTTGTTCCATCCCCTTTGTCGCGTATAATTCACGCGGCTGCGGTGAAACAGCGGTGGGTCGAATTCGAATTCCAGCAGGGCGAGAGAGAGGTTTCACCAATCCCTTCTTGTATTCCGCTTTCATTCCGTGAATCGGAATCCTCAGCGTTTCAGGAACTCGAGACGATTCGCGGAGCCCTCGTGTAACGCTCGTTACGCTCCTGGAATAAAATGCTCCTCGAGGAACAGCTCTCTCTTAAAATGGTCAGCCATTGTTCCTGGAGGCCCTTGGACGTTGTCGATGCTAAAGGGTGACCTTAAATCTCGCGTAATGCGCTCGTTGTACATGTACACGCGAACAGGACTCGGCCCTTGTTAGAGACAACGAAGAAAAGGAGGATAACGTGGCAGGGCGATTCGATGATCGCGGATTTACGATTTTCTTGGATCTTTGCTACCGAAGGCACGAAGAATTAGTGTCATATATGACATTAGGGAAGTTTATTATCGACGGATTGCAGACTTGCATAGTATCCATTGGTGGACATTTGAAGGTTCGGGGATAGATACATAGGAAGATACAGAGAATGCGCATAATGCACAGAAATACCTATTTATATAGAGTGGACCATTTAAATGGCAGCATCTGAATATCTCCGCGTTAGTAATGGTGGTACGAGAAAAGTTTAGACAAAGTGACACTGCTTGAAGGCTGGCATGCAACAAAGAATGAATCGAGATAAAATATTTTCAATTTATTTTTTATGAGATGTAAAGGTCATTGTCGTTTTTTTCAATGAAGTCGTATATTCTCTGATACAGTAGTCGTTCAATACATAGATCTTGGCATTTTCTACGAGAAGTTATTAATCTATTTATGTCGGAAAATCATTAGTGTTTAGCGGGTAACTTAACTTTTATTTTGTGAAACCTATCGGCAGGCGTCTTGTCCATTTAGAAAATCTGATGAAGGAAACAAATGTTAAACAAAATTTCGTAAACAAAAATCGTTAATAACGAAGATACATACATATTTAATCGTTACCATTTTATTGCCCCACCCTGTTTATGTGGCAAAGTATGCAAACTATTACGTCTATTATATAATACTTAACAGATAGAACAATTCTTTAGCCAAATTTCAGTTTTTCAATTATATGCAGAAAAATATGAATTCAAAAAAATTTTTCTGCAGCTTATTATTGCGTTTTTCATCTGCTTTTTATAAGAATTTATAGCTTATGGAATAATTGTGAACGTTTTGGTAAATTTTTTGGATGATTTTATAAATTGAGAATTGATATCGGTTTAGAAAATGCCAATACATATATTTCCTATGATCAATGTTCTGTTTAGATTGGGACATCAGGCAATTTATAAGTGTTAGGACATATTATAGGAATAATTTATGGATTTGTGGACTTTTTCGTGCTTTTATGGAAATGATTATTATATATTAATGTTCATTGGGCATCTAAAGTCGAGATCAGTTTGATTAATAGAGTTTATTTATTCCCTATATTTTTGGTCGGATTTATGGGTTGGCTGACGTTCGAGTATATAAAGATACTTGACGAGACACCATGCATTATTGATTTAGCTTTTGTGATCGAGGACCACTCTATGTCTTGTAGAAATTTATGGTCGAAACGGAACTGTTTATGAACTTTACATTCGAAATCAGAACCTCAATAAAATATCCAATTCAATCCGTTTACGGATTTTTACTCGACTAATTCTTCGAATTCAAAATTCGAATTGCCTAAACTTTACTCATTATGGAGATTACTTAGCTGCGTTTACTATCATCAAATGGACGAAAAGAATGTAGTCCTGATAATCGAAAGATCAGCTGAGAGTAAAAGGAAAATAATCAAGCTCGACTTTTAGAATTTGAAGATATTTGGCGGTCCTTTTTCTTTTCGTCGTCCCATAGGGTATAGAGTCTTCGACTCGAACCGCGTGGAACAGCTGGTGAAGAAGTTGAGTGTATCTGGAGCGATCTAGAACCTGGAGATGCAGGATCAAGATCGAGCGAAGATAGCGGCAGGAAACCCCGCGGATTATGCGTGTACGACGTGCTTGTCGTACGGCCGCGTTAAAAGTTTCTCATTGTCCTGGTTATTGTGTCGCTTGTCGTCGATTCTATTCCAAAGAAAATATTTAGCCGTTATTTCTCACAACACCAGACACCTTTCTGCATCCCTCTGTCACATAGTTCTGACGTCTCGGAGAACGGGAACGTTGCCGGAAATACGTTCTCGCGCCATTCTATCTTTTTGTTTCTGGAATTGCTGTTAAACTAGGACAATTTTTACTTCTTTTCCATGTACATACCTTTGTGACATTTTACGTAACGAAGTATAAAAATAGTTTCTTTGAGTAATTGTTATTTTGTGAGCTTTTTCCAAACAAGTTTGAATTCTTTGAATCACGGACATGCTTACAATATGTCGAACATTTCTAGTTTTAGATTACATTTCGTAGTGTGTAAATACTAGGTCTAGTTTTGTTATCAAGGCTGACCGATTATAAGTAACACATCAAACTTTCTCTCGAAAATTGTTTACAATCGAAGATTTAAAGGATTCGCATTGTAAAAGATACAAATCTCGAAAAAGAGGACTTTCGCACGTACGTACTTATAGAAATTTCAAAGTGTAAAATTTATCTTCTCAACTTGCAGATGTTTTGGTAGGAAATTCCGACAAATTCTTTGAAAATCGTACAGGTTTGGAAAGTACATTTGGATAGAATCGATTTTCAAGCAGACGCATACTCGATAAAAGTTGGTATTTCGTTCGAAGTACGCTCGAAAGTTTCTGAAAGTTCGTAAAGGTGGTACGTAATACGAGTTTCGTGCGACACTTCCGAGGAAACGGGGTCGTGAGATTCCGCGTTACGTAAACTTGGTTAAATCGTAGCACGCTCGTTCCACGCTCGCCACTCTTGCCGTTCGACAATTTTTACGATCAGCCGTAAAGGCACGTGCTCGTCTCGAAGAAGATTTAAATTTCCTGACCGAAGGAAACTCGCTGGAAACCGGCGCGCGGTTTTATTTCGAAGCATAAAACTTGCCCCTAAAATTTTAGTCGGTCGGTTCGTTTCTTTTTACGACGCGTACGTACCACCGTGACGTCGCTTTAATTGCGTATCGAAGGAAATACCGTGTTTCTTACGCTTTTGGGCGGTACCTTCCTCGCATCTGTGCGATAATTAATTGTCACAACGAACTTAGTTCGCGTTGAAAGTATGGAACTTGTACGTTTTAAGATTATTTTAAGATTACAGAACATGAAGCATTCCAACGATTTTATTTCAGTTTATAATTTCGTGATGTTGTTAATGATTTAATAGCTTTTGGTTGAAATATCAACCAAAATATCAATATTTCCCATCTTTACGATCGTTCGTAAAGTCGCAATTGTTACAGCGGGAGTTTACTTACTTCTCTAGAAATTCTAGAAATAATGTTATAGACAAGAGTTACGATCGTAAGGAGGAATATACAAAATATAGATTGAATATTAAAAGATAGGAAAAGATTTTATTGACCAAAACTTTATGTATTTCAAAATTAACACGAGACAAATTTGAAATGAAGGAAAAAATTCGGAAAGTGGAAGTTGATAAAGCGAGAACTATATATATTTTCGTTCCTCAATGATCTAGAAGAAAGATGAATTAGAACTAGAAGAGTACCACTGGCGACGTAGAAAAATGAGACATCGTTTCGTTCAATGGTTTTGAGATTTTTGGTTTTTGCTTTTGTTACTGGCAATAAGATTCAGCAACCATCGCGTTACATTAGTTTAGAGTTTAGATCACAGTATTTCATGGCAAGGGTAACGTTGCAGTTTATAATATCTGATTCTTTAAAGAGCCGTGAAATCAACGAAACTAAGCAGGAAATATAATAAGAAGCTTGGAAAGGAAATCTAGACATAATATCGTGTATCTATATCTACGTAAAACATCAATTTTCTAAGATAATCTCGCGAAAAGAAATGAATTTATCTTTTACAGATGTTCCGACCGAAGAACCGTATTATCACGATCTGGCAATTTGCTTTCCTCATCCAGGAACCAGAGGCTTGCCAGCAATCTGGATAATTGCCGCGTGCTTGTGACCCAGTATTTAAAGTCGATACATAAGCCACAATTACCAGTCAATGACGCGTCGCGTCGGGTTGTTTTTGTCAGCGGTAAAACAGATTAACACGGTTTTTGCTCGTTTCGTATACTTTCTCTTCTCTCGCAGAACAATCAGCATCCGCTCTCAAAATCACATTATACCCTTGTATCAATTCCCTGCAATTCTTTCATTAAACAATTTAGACGATTCCGCGAATCGAATGCATTACGTACAGAACACGTGATACGTTTCTTTTCGCCTAACAAAAACTCGTTCGTTGCACGAGTGGAGATCGAAGCGAAAGCTAATTCGATCGCGTGAATCAGCGAATTGCGATTTCATCGTGTCTTCTGAATCCTGCTTTTACCGATTGACGGCCAAAAAGAAATACTTTGGATGGTGTAGAACCGCGATTTACAACCGGGGCGATGTGGTGCCGCGAGAGGCGAGAATTTTTAAAACATGCAACACAGCAGAATCTCTCTTATCGAAATACCCGTTATCTGAACATTCCATTAACAAAATTCGCCTATAAGCTTCGCTGATTCAATGTGCATACATGGACAAGAGCTGAGTAGTATGTATCGCGTTTTTGAACAAGAAGCCGAAAAAGTGTGTCAAAATACCAAAAAGAAAAGGGAAAAAAGAAGAAGAAAAAGAAAAGAAATGGTTGTCGCGTTTTATCATAGTGGTCGCAATTATATTGATGGATTATATATATGTATTTATAAATTGCGTTATACGGTCGACTGTAATTAATTTGCACGAACCACGAGATGAAAAAAATGTGAAAATCGCTTGTCTAGAATCATGAGCGTGGAATTTGTCTGACCTCCGAAACTGAACGAAGCCAAAGCGGATCAGCCTCTCTGTTGCTGTGCTTCCGCGTTCGAAATGCGAAACACGCGGCGTCTGCGTTGTACACAGCACTTTAACCAATTAGTCTTCGTACAATCCAGCTCGTTATCCACCGAGATATCTGATGGTCGATGGTTGGACCGGCATTGTACGTCTTTATCGTCAACGAGATCAAATTATCCGTGAAAGGGCGGATACAGTCGAGTAGTTGGTGAAATTGGGCCCACGCTCGCTACGTTCTTGTCGAAATCTAATACTTGGGTCCAAACGTGATCGGTGCGGCGGCGATGCGATCGTTTCGGTTCTCACTGGAACAGATTTTATTCTCTTGATAGCCAGCCTACCTTCTTTATTTCGAAACGCTGTCAGGTTTTGGTTTGATGAAGAGTGAATGGAGCTTCAGGTGGGAGCGAAAGAATTTGATGGTTGACGGAGTTCGAGATATTGCCTCAGGCATTACACTAGTCTGCTGCCGATAGTTTCGATGGATAAATTTGGACGAATAAATTTCATAGAATACGTCTTAGAAGTTATTTTGCTGCAATAAAATTTAGGCTCAGACGTAGAATTTCATTTGCGAATTTCATTTAAAAAGCTAGTTTAGCTTTTTATACGAATAAATTCATGGACACATTTATGATTTATTTTTGTAAAACCAATGTTTTCATTCAAGAGCGTGCTAGAGTTACTAGTCGATTGTATCAGAAACTTGTCTGAATGTAAATAATTAATCCTTTGATTGAGAAAATACCCTCTGTAACAGGTCCATTAATATACGTATACGAAAAGTGTGTGTATATATATATATTATATGTACTCGTATATTTGTTCTCACACGGTCATTAACATTTGTATTATACGAAAAGATATACGTGCGACATACATATACGTCCAGTTTTTACTCAGAAAAACGCGGTTACCATTTTATTAAACTGATACAGGGCGGGGCAAAAGTTCCTGAGTGATTTCTACTGTAATAACGATTACGCCTAATTAGGTAAAGAGCGAAAGTATACATTTAAAAAGTATGATAATACAGTAAAATAGATAAACACTTGTACATAAGCAATAAGACAACATGCCGGGCACAGAATGCGATTCGAAACTCGCTATACGATTGTGGCAGGCAAGTGAGATCTAAATCGATTCGATAAAAGTAAGCAAACATTGAAGCGGATTTGGAATTGCTATGAAACGTGTGAACTGCACAACCGACTCCTATATATCCGATAGATGAGCTTCTATAAAAGAGTCACAACCGAAGGATTAAACGATATGGGTACTTGTGCAAATCTAGAAAGGAAGCAAAAGCTATCTCGATTATCCTCAACATCCATATTTCATCAAACAATCCACAACCAGTGATATTCCACTTCAAATATAATCAGAAGAACTTAGCATTATAGCTTTCGACCAACCGTACGAAAATCTTAATCCTTTCTACCGTCGAAACTCTCTGGTTTTAAAAGCGTTGGATTTAGGATTTGCGACATGGAAGAGAGTAGGAGTTTGGGCAATAGGCTTGGCGGACGGAAACTGTCGCAGTGCCATGTCACGTTATCCGATGATCGGCGCTATGACCAGCGTTACAATGATGTGACGCCTACGCTCCCAAAGAGATTGCGATCTAAGATAGCGAGCAATAGAAGCGACGAGGATATCTTGGGATCCGTGTGCTTTGGACACCTTTCGCGGTTATCTCTCCGAATACTGTTATATTTGCACGTTGAGAGCAGGCCGCAAGATCTGTCGGCAATCGTTTCGATCAACGCTGTTTATGTCGATCCTTTCCTTTGGGATCGGTTCGGGGATCATACGGTCCCAGTTAGCGGCTCGTTCTTATCCTTCGCTCCATTCTCTTTGTATCTCGATTATCGTAAAATGGAGATCCCGAGAAACGAATCTCTGAACGGGTTTCTGACTTAATCTTGAGAGAAGAAAGTTGGGGTGCATTATCGAGGAAAGTTACGAGTGAGCGAGCTGTACGTGCTGACGATGGAATACGGCGATAGGAGAAAGGGTTGAATGACACGGATGTTTGTCATTTTGTTCTTGCTTGACGCAAAGTCGAAGATTTAAATGTCTTTGAGAAGATTCGAAGCGTTCTGTTAATATTTATTTGTTAAATTTTGAAGATTTTTGTTTCTTTTGTCTAGTATAATTCTGGTTGTAATGATTGGAAATTGGTTGGTCGAAATCGAAAAACTGAGTGAAAGTACAGTTTATGTTGGGTTATAGAGCAATACATTCTAATTTATTGATTCGAGACCTCATCCTAATTTACTAATTCAAGGAAAGATTAAATAAATAGTATATTCTTACTAGCGTACGTTGCAGTATTATATCAAGGAAATAATAAACATGCTAAGCGTCTGTAGAAAATTCATATACTAATTTTTTGCCCGCTTGGACAGTATTTATCGACTATGAGCTATCTCGTATTGGGCAGTCAACGTGTTAATACCCAGCATGATTAAGAAACAATCCGCAATTACTCAGTCCTCAACGAAGATTCATAAAACAAAATGCATACAGTTCTGCAAGAATAAAAGAATTTACCTTGGAAAAACCAACTGATCCCTTTGCGTTCTGAAAATAAAACCAGTGGAATTCGATATTAATCGAAGGGGCAAAGCGGTACCGATGCGAAACAGACGAAGAAAGAGAGAGAGAGGGAGAGAGAGAGAGAGAGAGAGAGAGAGAGAGACGTGTAATTGCACGCGAGCAATGAGCGGTGAGCCAGCCGGAAAGAACGGTAGGGGCTGGCAGAGAGCTGGGAGGACGGGGCTCCGTGGAGGACGCAGAAGACACGAATGAACACAATGGACAGGCCGTGTGGCCCCCTGGTGGGCCTCGCGAACACCGCACATCTTATCTGGCAAGATCTATGGGCCACGGACTAGGAAGCCAGGGGCCCTGTTAGAAATATCACGACGACCGATCGCAGATAGGACCGCGATAACAGCCCCTCTTTTCACCGCGAACAGACCTCTGACGTGCTCCCCGGCTCAGGATGGAGGGGGTGGCGGATTACGGGCAGCTGGTGGACCTAGATAGTTTACAGTAAACCGCACTCGCAGCAAATTCGTTCGAGCAGAGACGAGGAAGGCCCCGGGGGCTTCTAAGACGAGAGACGTCTGACATCTTGGTCCGACAATGAAATAGACTGGCACGCGGCGGCCTTTGATGCGCTCTTTGTCGTTGATTCAGATTCGCATTTTCCATTGTTGACGTTTAAGTTGGGAGTGAAGGAGTACCGATAACGGGTTTTTGAAAGTAGACTTGTTGGTTGTGAATACATTGCCAGCCGTAAGTAGCTGATACTTCGTACAAATTGGACGCCAATTACTGTTTCTCAGAAGATTGCTTCCTTTTCATCATTAAGACACTAATCGTGCTTCTCTGTTCGAATCTACTGTTTCATCTATGCGTCGGAAAATCTGACATCCAATTTCTTTCATATCTTTTTAAGAACTTTTTACAAATACAAAACGCTTCGGTTCATCCCTAAACAAGTGTTGTTCGTAGTATTTGATAGAAAATGATATTGCGTCGAAAAATTTCCTTCAAACATTCTGACGCCTACAGAAATCACTCGAATAGCAAATCACTAGACCTCTAACGTTCGCAAGAAATATTCATAAAAAAATGTCTAGAACATGTTGCTCCAAAAAACGATCTACGAAACAGCATACACATTATCTCCCACCTTCTGCGATATTATAATCACCTTATCTCTTTTTTCTGAAGAAAAAGCCGAACTCAACAACATCTCTTTCCAAATCACAATTATCCCATAGCCACTAAAAAGTCCGAGCATTACAAAATAAGGCACAGGTCGACGTTGGACTTTTTATATGATCACGCTCGAGTCTGGTGATTATCCCGGGACCATCTTATTCCCTATCTGTTTCGCGTGGTCTTGATCATCGAAATAATTAGATATTAACTGGCCGAGACTACCGTAGGGGGTGATGGTGTGTCGGAGGCGCGCGAGTCATTCGGCTTAATACGGGCTCGGATCACCTTTTGCTCGAGCTAGCGTGTCCGACGTTGGAGCACACAGGTGGATCGACCGGTCATTAGGGGCTCCACGTTAATTACAGAGATCGTATTCATCGGCGGCTGGAGCCGCGTTGCTTCCTTTGACATCGTGCTAGGAAAGTCGTTTCATCTCGCCGAAATATTAATTTCCCCGGGGATCGGTTTGGATGGGGCTTCCCTTAACGAGGCCCCGTGGACGATTGTCGAACGCGAGAAAGAACGAGGTAACGGGAGCAACGTAAACACCACCTTTTGAATTATTATCGCCTTCCGTGGCTTCTAATCAGTGGCTATTATTTACGGGCTTTGGCTGAGTCAGATAGTCGTTGATCGGCATCCTGTTGCGCTTCAAAGGGCGCATGATCTACGAAGGATGTTTAGCGTCCAATTTGGTGTGAAGAGTTGGTCGGCTCTTCCTTTTTTCGATTAGAAGGCTGTTTTTAAGATAGTAGATAAAACGGCGGAATTTTTTCACTCATTCGGTTTTTATGCTTGTACGATAGCTATTTTGGAAATAGCTTTTTTATATCGCACAAAATGTCTGGAGTTTGAGGAGAATGTAGAAGAATCGTTATTATAATTTGTTTTTTTTTTTAACACGTTGAATGTCACGCCAGTTTTACAAGATTTGGCCGTGGCGCCACGATGAATTTTTTTATTATGCGATACATGTAACGCTGAAATATTACCTACAAGAGATATGTTACGGTGTATAACCATCGTTAACGGATTTATATCTCTCTGAGGTCACCGGTGATCCCCATGACGCTGTAGCGCAATTTCACTCGATTCGCTTATTTTTTACGATTATCAATTATCTCATATTGTCTCTTCGCTTTGGTAAATAATTGTTCTATGTTGTTACGTCCCGGGTCCTGCTATAAACCATAATCCATCCATCGGTCATGCTTATTCGGACCCGCAATAATCCTAAAGAACCGTCAGAAGATTTAGCATTTATTTACTTTACTGCCAAAGCCCTTAATTGTCGTCGAACATCATTCATGTCGAAACGTTTCTTAGGGTCATCGTTCATTAAAGTAAAACACAGGAAAAGCGGGTCTTTCCCGTGTTCGACAGCCACTGGTGGGGGGGGGGGCGCGCATAATAGATCTATATTTCATGTATAAATAAAACTACTTTTATATGTTTTATACTAATTTCGTCACACCATTGTACCAACGATGGTAATAATAAAACAATTATAATTATTGACATTTGTTCAAATTATGTATTTCTACTAATCTTGGTGCGCCGGTCATCGGTGACCACCACGACGCCACGGCCAAGTCGAGTATCGGCTTACAATTTATGTTTTCATGCAGATATGACAGGTGTATGTAATTTTTGTAACATTTTACACTACATATATTCTTTTACCTTCCTCTTTTTTATCAAATATAAAAGTGAACAATTGTTATCGTGTTATATTTCTAAAATGTGTGTCTTAATGTGTCAAAAAGTTCGTAGAGTCAACGTTTTTACTATAATATTTTATGTTCGTGCAGACTTTTTCAGCTAATTATACATATGTTCTAAGTATCTACAGTCAAATTGCTTGCGCATCGTTATTCACGCTGCAGCGTGAACCACGGAACCACGATAAATTCAATTTGCTAGCAGACTGTAAGCGATGATCGGTTAGGCGTGACAACCTGCTTATTTAACTTACTCGATTAAAATTCAATGTTTCTCTGCCACAAAGGGCGAACCTTCGTATGCCTGATAATCGATGCTTTCCAACGAGGGTAAGATACTCGCCTCCGATAAACTACCAATAAATTGATGCGTTGGATTTATCAAGCGCCAGTAGAGAAGGAAACGATCACTATGATCCTCTTTCTTGCACGTTTTTAAATTCCCCTGTGATTTCTCTTCTTTACAGTCTTTAAGAACGACCTGTCGAGACTATGAAACACCAGACGCATAATGACGTTGATCTAAAAAGCGTCCATGTAAAAAAGGAGCCGGTTTACAAGACCAGGGTTCAGCTACAACAGTGTTGAATAAGAAGGTACAAGATTTCGATTAACGGACGTGTCGCGATTTATCTGGCCGAAGGATCTTCGAAAATTACACGTCTAAAGCTAGTCTGGTTTCAGCGTGAAACGCAGCTGTTAAGTTAGCGAAGCGGTGTAACAAATCCATTTAGCGAGCAATTCCATTCGTTTGTTCGTCGAAGGCCCTCTTCAACATGTAACGTTCATTATAACTACAATATTACCATGTCGATATTCGAATAACGGGAAGCTGTTTTATTCTCACTTCGGTAATTACTTAACGTTACACGCATAGGTACGTATTAAAAAATATAGAAATATTAGCTATAGAGGGAATTTCTGTTGTTCAATCGAAGAAGATACGTTCTTTCTATCAGTCAGTGCGTTTTCGTTTGTTTTTTTTTTTCATTTTTTTATTAATGAGTGAAAGTTTGGTATATAGGTAAAATATGTTTAAAAGTCGGCTTATAAAAGCAGTAGTATCGCTTTGTTCTTGTATCGTGTAGTTGTAATCTGAGAATTCTCAATTGTTAAAATTAAAAGTCCCAGCTGTTGTGCATAACAATAATAATATCAACAACAACAATAACGTCTACTTCTGTCAGTGGTTTCTAATTTCGCGATGGTAGTATGTGCACAGTGCTACGCAAACTACTTGCATTGTCCAGCTATAATGAAACAATACCAGGTCATGGCACCTTGCATCACATCCCTTGCACTTTCTTTCCCCAACCTTTATTGTTCTCCCAACAAAGGGCTTTCGACCCGTGTTCTTAGTCCTTGATCCACGATGCGCGGTGGTGCAGCTTCTCGCCTTTATTTCGTCAAAGTTTCATTGTCTCTTGTACGAGTTCTCCAGGCAGGTGAAAAGGGTCAGACTTATAGAAAATGGTCCTCCAAGAAGTCATGCCCAACAATGTCACCAAGTCGATGCCAGATTTTTATCGTAGTCCCGTTAAAGATATAAATATTAAATACCGCTTCGTGATTTATTACTTCGTGATTTGTGGTTTGTTTCGCGTTAAGGAAATTATTATTTTTCTCACTTTTACCTCCTTTATTAATGAAATGAGCCTTCTATTTTTAATTACTCTTAGATTTTTAGACATATTCTTTTTTCTTTAATATTCGAGTATTCGAAGAGACATAACATAACAATTCTCGGCAAAAATGACTTCATTGAAACAGATGTTCATTGTTGGGAGAATAGTGGAGAATAACTAAATGGTTTTTAATTTGCAATCGTGCTGAGGCGCATGTTTTTCTCGTACATTACCCGGACAATGTTCTTTGAAAATTATACATTTATGGCATTTTTATCAACATCTATATGTGTCACCCTCGTCGTATTAAATGTTTGCTTTATTAAATTATTAAATGATATGAAATTTAATATACTTGGACTTTATTAATTGCTATGTAAATGTTACAATAGACACAGCGGTTTGCATTTGCAAAAAGTATTTACTTTTTGTAGGCACTGTAAAAAAAATTGCCATGACTAAAAATACGATGTCATTAAAAACACCGTATTTATCTTCTTATACGAAAAATGAATAAAAAAATCCTAAAATGCCAAGCGAATAACGGTAAAAGTTATGTCGTACACGGTGTACCACGATAAATTACGTGCGTAAATTGGTAATGCACGTACGGTGTGTCGCGTGTGAGCTCATTGAGGAGAGCAACGCGTTGAATTTACATGAAGTACTTCGAAACGCCTTTCAAGCGAGCCGATCGCGATCGATCGGACCGTTTAGGGGCAAATATGCGATAATAATGTACCATAATCGTTGATAATGAAGATACGCCCGGCAAGCAGGTAGAAAACGATCGATTCGAGAGAGCCAGCCAACCGGACACTGACATGTGTACCATCCATATATGTTCTTTCTCCTGGTTCAATTTGCCTGAAACGTGTGGCGTGATCGTTCTTGTAGCGCTGCACCGATTTATTATAATTACTCGACAACTTTTCGTTCCACGTTATCGCAATGACATTCAAATTTCCATTTTTTCTTTTTTGCCGGTTTTTGTAAATTTAATAAAGGTAATCTGCCCAAACTCTTTTGCTACGCTCGATTTCATAATTATACAGATTATATATGGGACTGGAAACTTGGTACGTAATTAGGTGGTCTTATCAGGGATTTCTAGTCTTTATTATATAAAATTCTTTCGGTCGAAAAGTTATTTCACCGTGAAGAAATGCGGGATTACAAAAAGTTACTGGTCAAGCAAAAGTATAGTTATGTAATAGTATAGGTAAGAAATTGAGATTAAAATATACATATAATTGATTCAACTCCTGTATGAAATTCGTTTCGAAAACAAGACACATTTGAATATCAATTCTCATATATAATTTAATTAAATAAAATAATAATAAAATATAGATATAACAATGAAATAAGCTAAATTTCTTAATTACGTATAGTTAAATCTGAGATCTTGGAAAAATTGAATTTCCGATGATATACAGTATGAATTATAAACTGAACGAATGAATGATTCAAAGTAGAACTACGCGGTCGATTTAAATTACATTTCCATACAAAATTTCCAATGACAGACCTTTCATTCAAAAAAAAAAAAAAAAAAGAAAAAAAGGAACGAAGCATGATCACAAGCGCGGCTTCAACGATCCCTAATTTTCATTCACGATGAAACTGACCATTGTACGCTCTAAAACACCTGCATTTATCCATCAATCTTTCGCACCTCCTAACTCAAAATTAATTAACTTGCCATCGCATGAAAGCGTGACAAACACTGTACTTACCTCCTCCCTGACACGTCACCAGCTACAAGCCAGATAAGTGCAGAACAAGCGACAAGTATTATCGAATTACCAGCGACAGTTCGATCATTGCATCATTATTTGAGCAAACCAGACTCGCGGCCGTAACCTTCGCCGACTCGATGATCGCCGATCTGAAAAATGGCCGACGTCTTCGGATGAGACAAATCGAGGCCAGTCCAGGCAAAAAGTATTTCCATCATGCGAAAAGGGGCCTCAGGGTGGAGATGATCTTTATTAAAAATACGTCCGTTGGCCACTTTGTCCTTAATGCGAGAGTGCCACCTGTACCCTTAGTAAGCGGTTATACCTGCCACTTAGGGCCGGCGAGATTATCTACTCGGGAGCAGCGGAGGACTTGCAGCGAACAGCACCCTCGTTTTTGTGATCAAAGGACGTGGCTCGTTCCGCGGTTTCTCTCGCCGCGATTTAGCGGAAGGTGTTCAAATTAATGACACTAGCCCGTGAAATCTTGAACGATGCAACGAGAGGGTGAGGAGGTGGTTTTCTCTTTTGCTTGAATTTTTGGCCAGACGACTGACTACAACGACCCGTTCCCAGCTGGCCCGTACAATTAGACCTCGTTTAGGGGCGTTTAGGGGCTCCCTTATCGCCCCCATTACTGTTATTATCGACTTATTACGAGGCTGATGCATCGCCACGCTCGTTCAAGATCGGTGGCTAAGTGTGTCCCGCGATGAGACGTGGCTGATGCTGACGTGTCTAATGCTAATGATCGTCGTGTCGATAGAGTGGATGTGATCGATAGAAGATTAATGGATCATTGGTTCGTTGGGATCTTTTTTAGGAAGGGTTCGAAGTGAGGAAGGAACGTGATGCGAAGTCTTCTAGAAATTCTATATGACCTGCATATTACTTTTTTTACTTGTGGACGATGAGAACGATTCTAAGCTTGAGTTTTTATACAAACTTCATTTCTTTTATAATTGATACTGACGTGTCTAATGTTAATGATTGTCGGCGTAGTGTCGAGGATTCAACCGATAGGGGACTAATGGATCGTTAGTTCCTTGGAATTTTTTAACGAGGCTTCGAGGTGAAGAAGGAAAGCGATGTGCAATCTTCAAAATTATCTATGATCTGCATGTTACCTTTTCTGCTTGTGGGCGATCAGAATGATTTTAAGCTTGAATTTTTATAGATATTTTTTATAAAATACTCATTTTACACTACATACTTTATAGGACTACATAACGACCCTGTTATACCAATTTTATCTATACAATATTCAAATACCTATACACGAGAGATGTTTGACGATGCTAATAAAATGTCGAAATGTGTGATATATACATAAACAATTTCCAAGTGTTAGTTTAACGTTCAAACTGAGCGTGATGAACTCTTTATATAACGAAATTGCTCCGTGATATGGATTTTTTCATTCATAATTTTGAAACAAGCATTGTAAAAAATGCAGCCAAGTTGAATAAGTTATATCCTTATATAAATAAAAGTGTAATTCTATTTAAGACTATAATTGAAATTAAACAAGAGTAAATTTGTACGAAATTTTATGAAAGTTCATCATTTTATATACATTTAGTTCTAAATTAACCACTATCTAAGTTAAGTCATAAAAACTATTACTTCTTTAATCATCGGTCATTTTGACCGCACACCGTAGGAATAGGTATACACCAAGTGTCGGTAGCTTTAGTGTTAGACACACGATATCGAGTATGACGTTTGGTAATGGTAAAAAAACTTAACCATGTGGCGATATGTTGCTGCATATTTTTAATCAGAATATATTTAACCTCGTTTACTTTATCCTTCTCTACAGGACGAGACAACAAACCCAACAGTTTCGAACATTAATATTTAAAGTGAAGCTTATATAAATGGCGAGTAACTTTTTACTCAACTTTAGTTTACACAAGAATTAATTTTTACCCAACATTCACTGCGTATTATGTGCGAGTGAAACTCGAGTCAGGTAAAAGTAAGAGACAAAAAATGACGATTCTTCATACCTAAAATTTTCGTTTCAACGCCACGAGTCATAACCAACAAATGACACTCTTCGCCCAACAATGTATTAATAACTCGCACAAATTTACGTTTCGCGGTATATGTATAACGTGCTTATGTATATATCGCTTTTTTTCTGTTGGTCGGGCGGTATTGCCCGCGGTTTAGAAAGTTTAAGAAATGACCCTAACGGTCCGGCATCGACGATTACAAATGGATATTACCATCGTCGATTACAAATGAAAAATCACGAAAGGCGCGAGCAGTAACCAACTAAGGAGGAGTAATTACAACGAGATTAATCTTTCTTTCACCGTGACTTCAATACGCCTCCCTAACGAGCACCAAATGGATCACCGTTATACACGTGCGCGGTCCAGACTGGTCTGCGATCGGTTCTCAAAAGGAAATCGTTCTGTCTGCTCTTGCTTTTGTCCGGTTCTCCCTCGCCAACATTTTATGGATGTTCGTTTTTTTTATCCTCCGGCTAAGTGTGCCATTGGCAAACTCGTGCTTTTCACTGTCACATAATAAGGCTTAAAGTTGATTTTAAATAATGGAAATTATCTTGTCTTTGATGTCTGCGACTTGGAAGGGCAAGATATTAATTAACGCATTTGTGTGATTCTTCGCGTTTCAGTCGCGTTTGTATCAGTAGGTCACGCTTTGATATTATCGGCCGACGTTTCATGAACATTCAAGTTCTCTCGTTCACGGTAGGCTACTTTCAATGGAAACACGATCGAACCCTGAAGCCCTGACAAATTTTTTATCTAATTATCGTGAAAGTTTCAAATCTAAAATATTAATTGAATAACATTTAACTATCGTTAAGGTGGCGTACGATGTCGAATCTAATTTTTAAAACATAATTTCCATCAGATCTCTTTTATTAGCGAATTACGAGTTGAGTTACGACGGCCTTTCCCATCTTGTACAACTTTTACATTGTTCTTTGGAAAATTCTTTACTATTTCTGATGGTTTTTATCAAATACATTCTTTAGTTATCACGATGCACCTTCAACTATCGTCTTGAATCAATAGAATGAAAACGTTAAAGTGATTTTCTTGTCATTTTAATAGGGAAGTAAATAAATCGAAATATCTTCTTCCTTGTTATTATATTTTTAAGCTCCTTTTATATCTACTTGTTTACGTAATCTGTCAAACAGGAATAGATTTGCAAAGTACGGCGTCGATAAAATAGTAGTCGAATTTACAACTACGTATAGTCGATATAACGATGAGTAAATTCCACATATCTCACAAACGTAAGGTAGAAAAAATAAAGTAATAGGAGTGAAATATTTAACGTTCTTTCGATATTATTTCCAAGAGACAAGCGAAACATGATAAAACTTCTTCGACCTACGTAATCTATCAGAGAAGAATGGATTTCAACGAAGAAGAAGGACGGCTTGCTCTCTAAAGCGTCGAACAAAGATTCGCTATTATTCTTGGCATGATTCTTAACCCGTGACGTACGCACTCAACCACCTGTTCCTTCCTGAACCCTAGAAACTGAAGATCGATGCCACTCGTGAGAATCACTCTTGGAACATCAGCGTTTCGCGGAAGATGACGTGCGCCGTAAGAACTTATCCCCTAACATGACGTTTCAAGACTATGCAAATCCCAGAGAACGATTCTCTTCCTCGTTTCTGGTTATTGTTCGTGGTACAAAGAAAATTGCAGCGGGCCAGCCACAGAGGTGGGCCAAACGTGGTCAAGGACAATGCCCTACCTGCCAGAATTGGCGATCGACAATGGCGAGAGAAAAAGGCGAAGACAAGGCGATGGGCGAATAGAACCTGCTGTTTTCCTTTCAGCTGGAAAAAGTTCTCGTCGAGGTTGAATAGCATCATTAGTCTGCGGGGAAACTGCCAGCAGTCACTGATCGAGATCCATTATTCTCCGGCATATTTTCGTAGGATCTCTGGATGCTTAGATCTTGTCAGAAAACTGGGAAGAATCGTCGAGGAGAAGCGTCTCGACGTGGCTGACAAATTATCTTCGCTTCGTCACTGACCGAGACACTTCCGCCGTTCGATTTTCCATCTTTCCACTCCTGATAAGTTACGAGATGACCGGCGTGAGTGATTAGCATTAGTTATTGATGGGGAATAATTTTGTTTCTCGGTAGTCTACTTGAAAATAGGAAAACTTTGGGGAAAATGTTACACAATTTATTAAGAGTTATTAGTAAGCATTGGTTAGTGAGGTGAAGATTCATCGTTTCGAGAATTTTGCTTTTAAGATATCTATTCTGTGAAATATTCTTTTCATTTGGTATTGTATGATAAAAAAAGTTTCATGAAATACGCGTCTTCGATTTCGTATGAAAGAACGGAATTATTATTTGGCAATTGTCATATACAACGTATTATCGCGAAGAAAATAAACGGTAAATTTATCTTATCAATAGAGAAATACTCGCTAGATAAATCTCTGCTATATCTAATATATGTACAAGTTGGAAAGATCTGGTTTCAAGATTCAAATTTTTCTGACTTGCCAAAGCATATATTCCATTTCACAATATTCACAGTGTCGAGCGGTACAAAAGAACCGATTCACAGGACTGAAATAGTGGTACTATTCGCTGTGGCGATTGTGCCAAAAATTAATAGTATCAGGCGCAACAGTTCATGCACGTGGAAAGGTCAGGCTAGTAATAAAGTTAGCGCATGACACGACCGTCGTTCGTCGATTTTTCCACCGAGACACGTATTGATATATTTTCGAACCGAACCGATCGAAGCAATAAAATGCCTCACGGCTTCACCACGAAAATTACATAGCACGATAATTTATTACGGCTGAACGCTAATGTAATTCATATAATTTGCGTAATAAATTACCAAAGCAACTTATACTATTTGCATACTCGGTACGGAACCAGTCTCTGTGTCAATAGCATCCGCGGTGTCTATGGTGTTTTACGAGCATGGCCAACTCTGTATCCGCTGCTTTCACCGCGGTGTGCAAACGCGTTTGACAAAATTATGGTGCGATTAACGTGCCACGAACCTTCGTATCGTTGGATAAACGCGCAAGAAGTTCCGATTTCTGTTGGAAACCCGATAGCCGTTACGATCCTACATTGGCTTCCATTAAGTTGTTGCGAATCAATTTCGTTTAATTACCCTTTCCCCAACATTTAAATGGTGACGACGCGACGTCTCTTGTTCGTATTTTATGTTAATTGCGGTTTGATGGATTATCTGATTTCAACATACAACTAGCATTATCTGGCACTCTCCTTTATGAATCTGTAATCTTTTATGGATTCGCGTGATACCTCGTAGGGAATTTATTTTCTCTTTTGTACGATCAAAGTCTCTTTTTTAATGTTCGGCGATTTTATTATTATCTTCGTTTCTGGATATTTTAAAATAATAATATTAACAATAAATTTTATTATTATTCCTACAAAATTTTAGTAGAGTCGAGAGTTGATAAAAGTCTGTTGTACAAGTTTCTATTGTACATATAAATATTTTTATGTTTTTACTCTCTCTCTCTCTCTCTCTCTCTCTCTCTCTCTCTCTCTCTCTCTCTTAATTCAACAAAGATGTCTGTTTCAGAGCTGTATAAATCAAGTGCTTTAGAACTTTCCGCATTGTATTACGATGCAATAGCCACATAATACAAAATGTATTGATATACACCATTACATTTATTATAGCTAGACTCTGGATTTTATAATGTATATAATACGTGAAAATATATGAAATGTCCAAAGTATAGTATTTCTTATGATATTTAGCAGATAAAACTTTCTTCGCGGGTTTCATCTTTTTCAATTCATTTTCTACATTTTACAAATATAGAATGCTCGATCAGCGAAAAACGAAATTGGATCGCGTTTCATAAACTTGCTCGCGAAGCACGATGCAATGCACATCGCGCACGCACAAACCTAATTTACGGTATTAACTTCAGTTTACGAGGCTAATTAGGCGCGTAAACAAACGCAGAGGTGCGAGAAGCGAAGCTGACTAACCGCGTCGATGCACGCATCTCAATTCGTGATACGCGCAAGATGATCAATTTGCGGGTTCTTAAACGACCAGTTAGCCTGAAATAATCAGCCGACATGGTACGTAGGTGCTAGCTAATAAGCTAACGCACTTGAAATAATCTCAAAAAATAAGAATAAAGAGATACGTATGGGAGACGTGACGTGAAAAGAAGGCAGATTTTTATTATTGAAAAATTACGTGATTAAATTACATCGTTAATATGTCAAAAAATATTCATAGAGCTAGTGTTTTTATTACATTTATTTCATCCACGCCTTTCTACTTTGGACGATGCTTATACTCTGTCTATGAGTCTTGCGATTTAATTGTATTCTACACTAACGTACTTTATTAACATTGTATGTCTCTTTGGCATAAGTGCACTAATTACGTTTATATTACAATATTGTATATTTAAAGGATGTACGTAGACTTTTGTAACTGACTGTAAATTAAAAATCGTTGGATTGCACTCTACGCTTGCAACTCGAAACCATCTCGAATCCGTCCACAGATGTCGAGACACGAAGACTCGGGGCCACGCGAGTTGTGCAGCTCGTGCAATCATCTCGGAGTTCTAGGGCTGTGCCCAGCGGACAGGCTCGTTCAGCAAGGCCGATCTCGCGCCTGTAATTTTCACACCGTTCGGCCAGTTGGGCTTGTAAATGTGCGAATGATAGCTCGCAGAAGAATTCAGCGGGATGATTGCAACGAAGGAAGAAGAAGGACAGAGAGAAATAGAAGGAGGAGGAGGAGGAGGAGGAGGAGGAGGAGGAGGTCGGCTGTTGGGCACTGTCTTTCGTCGAACGAGGGTATACGAATGCGATTTCAAAGTTGCTCGTATGCATATCGACCCTTTAGGGCTCGAGCTACTTAGCGAGCTGATCGACACTGCTGCAATTTCGATACCCTTGTTAGTCAGACTGATTTCCTCTCTTTTTTTCGTTGTCGAAAGTGCGGCTGTCATTGGAACGGTTCGGCATCTGTGAAAATTCAAGGGTTTGCGGCCAGCTAATGCATGGTTCTCATATGAAATCACTTTGACCAGAGCAATCTGGCCTAATACGACCAGCCGCGGTGTCCTTTGGCTGAATCTCGCGCCCCTTTTTCAACGTCCAGTCGATAGCTAATGAATGTATTACGACCGACGGTCCGCGATTATTACCAGCATTGATTCGAATGCTTATGGTGAATGAAACGAAGCCTCGAGGTGGAACGCCACGGGCCGATTATGCATCCGATGACGGCTAATTGATCAATTTTAATATCGACGCCTGGCCAAGTGGCCATGCGTGTCGTCGTCCACTTCAATTACGCGATTCTTCGACGAGTCTCGATCACTGTGATCCTGGATCGATCGAACACGCCGGTGCTTCTGTGCACCCCGATTCGATTAAAGGGCAGCCACGAATCAGTTGAAAAGAAAAACGCTCATTAGGGATATGGCGCTTTATCATCGTTGCTGGTCATCGGTGTAAGAGCGGATGAATCGTAGGTACACGTATCGTATTTAGTAAGCCGATGGCAAAAATAAGAAAGTGGTAATTTGCGGGTTTCTAGGTTTTCTGTGCTGTCTTGCGTACTAATTTGTTGCACCAGCGCGGTATATTAGAAGTTTTGATTGATCGTTTGCTGCTATTTGATGGAAGGTTTCGCTTAGTAGGGTATACACTAATGCTGACAAATATATAGTCACTCGCATTTTTTGAACGTAGTGTATTTGGTTAACAAAAACACTGACAGAAAGATTTAAGACGATTTTATAGTTTATTAGAGTTTAGTATATAGGATATTATGACAAAATTTGCGTTTAAAAGTTGACACACGATAAAAGAATTGGCATCTGAATATTTCAAGCATTATGATCCAATCTTATAATTTAATCTTGTAATTAATCACCTTCATTTCTCATGTAATTCATTGCCTTCGGCTCGTTTAATTGTCAATGTATAGATAAATTAGAGAAGGTTCTTTTAAATTGACGAAAGAGCTATCCCGAGTAATT
The DNA here is from genome assembly GCA_014737365.1 of Bombus soroeensis. Taxonomy (NCBI): domain Eukaryota; kingdom Metazoa; phylum Arthropoda; class Insecta; order Hymenoptera; family Apidae; genus Bombus; species Bombus soroeensis. Next base: position 2,746,987 of record JACXIL010000033.1, on the reverse strand, counting down.
CTTTCAATAATATTTCGAATACGTTAACTCTTCGAATTTATGCATTTAATTTTAATATATACACATATATCATATTTTACTAGTTTCGATGCCATTGACTTGTTTTTTATTATTTATGATTTCGTTCTTTGTGAATTGTTAATGAATTCTTTCCAATTATGTACCTATAATTTCCTTTATATCGTGTGTCTATTTAAAGTTTGTCGTCTCTTCTTAATACCTCTGACTTTTATTTTCTTTTGACTTGTATAACTTCTTAAAAATCTTTTATGATTATGACAATAGACAAAGAAGATTAAAAAACCTGTATTTGAAGCCTCGGTTCTATTAATCAAACATCTGGAAGCAGCGCGTTTACGGGTGGAATTTTCAAGATGATAACAATTTCTACATTTGCTAACAAGGGCAATTATGTAATTTCTCATTCTCCCTAATAAGCTAAACACGAGATTGGCTTAATAAGAGTTCGCTAATAAAATGACGAGCTTTACTATGAACGTGACCAGACCGTATGAACACGCGTAAAAAGATAAGAATTTTGATGTTGCAAATGGCAAGCTCAAATTGGGCACCAGCGGGCAGGTGGAGTCGAATGGATGAACGTAATTTTGATAGCCTCGTTACTAAACATTTCCGAGGTATTCATCACCTGCGCTCGAACCACGGTTCAGACAGTCGGAATCTCGTAATAAATGGCTCCGGAGGTTGGAATTATTTTGGCCTTTAATTTTCTCAACTCTATTACTTTAGGTGTTCGTCTTCTCTCGTCATTATGCACCCCGCCACGAACTGGTTATCACCTAATGACACCGTATCGCGACAAACCGAGTCGAATCGCCTCGTAGACTGCTTTATTCGCTCGAAATTCCCCAGTCTGCTAATACGAGAATCGTGTCCCGTAATACGAATAAGGTAGATGTATGGGGTAGATGAATGAATGATAAAAAATGATGAATAAAAGATAAATAAACAAGGGAAATAAGAGTAAAATAGGAACGAATAGCGTAGATGGAGTCTAGTTTGCGATATCTTTGTGCTGGAAATTTCTTTGGTTTAGATCTTGATTTAAACCTTGATTTTGAAATTTTATTTTTTGGTAAAATCGAGGAAATATTGTGGTTTTAATTATGTATATAAATAGCATAAAAAAGTATATGAATACTTTTATGTTGGCAGGCCTTTTCAAATCTGTAGCTATAAGGTGGATTCATGACAGCTTAAATGGGTAAATGAAAACATCTCATACTTTTTTTTCTTTTTTTTTACGATACATACCTACTATAAATTTTAGTTATTACACACACTTTAATATTTTCTTTATTATATTAATATCCTAATTAGATTACATTCAGCCAAAAATAATTCAGAGGCGTAATTTTCGATCAAATCGTATTTTTCTATTGTTAAAGATTTCATTAGGCTTGAGAAAAATATAAAAGAATCGTTGTTGCTACGCGTAACTTTTCTTTTCGATTTTATCTACAGTTTTCTTTAAACATTAAAGGTCTTTGTATTTGTTGAAACTAGAACGAGGTTGGCTAGTCATTCGTCTTCCACGACTCAATTCTTAGCCGTGTATGCTTCCAATCTCCACTCATCCTTCAAAGAAAGTAATCAATAAGCATTTCCCAAAAACTCTAACATTCTATGAAAAACGTTCTAACGAAAGCAGTCAGACACAAAAACGAAATCCATTTTTCTCTAGACCAGACAAGGTATTAATAAAAGTGGGAGTTATGGGAAAAAACGGGCTCAGGGCTGCCTTGTACCAATCCATTAACGGAGCAACATAACTGCGTTCTCGGGTAGGAGGAAGTTGCAAGGCCCCGGACTTTCTCAACTATCAGTATTTTTCCTGACCTCTGTCCTACGCTTTTTAGCACCTGCTGCATCCTTTCATCAACGCTGTGGGACACGCGTGCGCGCTGACTTTGCGACAATGTTAGCTATTGCCGGACAGGTCTTTATAACCCGACGACTGTCTACCACGGTTATTTAGGGCCGGCAAGCATGAAAATTTGCGGGAAACAACGAGGTGTAAGGAACACCGGCTCTGCCCCACGAATCTCGCCGATATTCCGTCCGAACACGCCGCTTCTTTAACCGTCCCAACAAGCTTGGGCATAAAACCGGAGACTGCCTCTCATAACCGTGTCTAACAACCAGCACACCGTTTCTGACTCTCGTCGCTTCGGTTTCCTTCGTTTCTTTTGCCCGTTCGCGAATTTGTCGAATTTTTTACTTCGTTGCTATGGAGTTGCGCAGCTTTTCAAGTACACTACCGCTCAAAAGTATCCGCATAAGTATCGTATAAGACAAGATATCTATCTTAATTACAAAACTACAACTAAATCAAACTGCAATGGTTTGCTCCTTCATAATCAATAACCACTAATAAGTTAATGTAATATTATATTACAAACAGATTAAATTGATTTTCGAAAGTCAATATATAGTAACAAAATTGGTGTTTCGTAATTGTCATACCTTAACTACTTTGCCACGTGACGAACTCCTTATCTCCAGATTCTTCAATTTGTTAAATTACAGGACAACTGAAAAACAAATCCTCTAAACCACTAGAAATACTTCTGACGTTAATACAACTACTGATGCTCGTACGGTAAATACCTATATGATTTATATATAATTCAGATTTCTATCTTAGTAATTCGGTAGGTGGTTGATACGTTACTTCTAATTACCAATCATTAAAGCGTATATTCTTGCGGAACTATGTACAGGGTAGGACAATAAAATGAGAGCTACTAAGTATGCATCTGTGTCATAAACTGGTTTATAAAGAACTTATAAGAAAGAATATATAAGAATGGTGTTATAAAAAAACTCCGCAGGACAACAAAGCTATACTACTTGGGGGGGGGGGGGGGGCATTTACAATGATGAATAAAACTTTTTCGGAACTTTGAAGGTCGTCGTCAATTTTTCTAGCAGGACCATATATTTTTTAGCATATTAATCGATGCATGTCGGCATTCCCTGTAAAAAAAATGTTAACCTGTTTATATGGAAAAATTAACTTTATCTTTCATCTATAGGTCGTTAAACGAACGACTGTCTGTTAACCATTATTATGTTCACAGAACAACGTCAAACTCTCCAAGTGTGAAACTATACGTCGCTTCATATTCTTCAAACTTCGTTCGCCGGTTTAACTAGTTGTAAGTGGTTCGTTCGATCAGAACCTTGTGTCCCTTCGCCAGCTATTAAACGTACTCGAGAAGCTTACATAACGCTTCGCTTGCGTAATGCTGAATAGAATCGAACCGGAATAAGAAAGAAGAGAGGAAGAAAGATAACGGAAAGGTAACCTCGTAACGAAGGCCAAGGAGACCTGGATGACTTTTGTCGGAATGGTTGATGCCTAGTCGCGTGGCTCGCGTCAGCCAGCGCAGCCTGTCAAGATTCAAGCCCGTATTATAATAAAGAGAGCTCCAGGCCACGAGTTGCTCCCTTTTTTCGAGGGAAACGATTACGGCTGGCTATTGTGCGGCTGTGGTCGCGTGCGATAGTCACGCCATGTTACGTGCAGCGAGCACTTTAGATCCTGACCAATTTTCCAAATCGATCTAACAGCTGCGACCCAACGAATCCCCTATCCACCGTGTCCCTCGAACTCGGAAATATTTTATTTCGCTATAATTGTCCCGCATCTTAGACCTCATGGGCCGGGCGTAAATGCCACGCTCGCGTGTCTCTATGTCGTCTATACATGCATTCAAATTTCTAGAAGGGCTTTTTAGAGCCTATGAAGACTCGTGATAATACGAGCATTTCTTCGGGACAGATTCTTTGACACAATAGCATAATGCGGCTTTGGGATGATTAGATGGCTCGAGAAGGGTTTTTGTGCGGGGAAATAGTTTGGTAATTTGGAATAATTTGCTTCTTAGAGAGATTTGAATTAGGCTAGTGCTTGGCTTTTTATGCGCCTGTGGACCGATCGGCATTAATGACTCAACGTTGCAGATGGCATGCGTCGTATATACTATATACAGTTACCCGTAAAAACATTCGTATATTTTATCACAAGCCTACACACACACATATATATATATATATATATATATATATATGTAACTAACAATGTTATATAATAATGTAATATATATATATATATATGTAACAAACAAAGTTTCAAAGATTTTTATAGAAAAACAAAATCCGGTAATCATGCGATTCACCGTCCATCCACGTTGAGCATCGATAGAAGCTCTTACGATCTTTCCTCCCAAACTCGTCGATATTTTTATCAGGGAACAAGAACGCAAACGAGAAAAACGCGTCGTGGCTCGTAAAACGTCGTATCGCTTTTCTGCTTGAAACGGCTCGTTTTTGCCCCCGCAAGCTCAAGCCCGGCTTAAAATAAGACATTCTGCGCCATTTATCGGTCGCTCGATGTTTTTAAAGCCAGAGGCCTATCCGGGACGATGTTTCATGCAAAATTGAAGGAAATTTGGCGAGAATCCCGTCCATTTTACGCTTTCTTTCAGCCGTAACGGCGTACTTGGAATTCATTAGAGAGTTCAAAATGAATTCCGGCGCGTATGAGATCCGCTTCACATCTCATGAAATTTCCGCGTCCCAATTAAACCGAACAGACAGTTAGCCCTCTTACCTAAATCTGTCAACGATACGAATCGACAAGAACGAAACAGAGTAGAATACCGTGGCTTACACACTGATTTTTTGCAAGTTTTTCTTCCTTTCTTTTTATTCCTCCTCGCCCGGTTCTTTTTTATTACACGATCGTCTAGCGTGGCTTGTCAGCTCGTATTGAACGCAAACGTGACGCGTTCCCTCGCACGAATTTCTTGTTAGCGGCCCGCGACCAGCTGTTACGCCTTTCGAAATCGCGATTCGTGCGCTCACCGCCGGCGACAGGTTGTAAACTTCCCATTAGCCGGCTGCGACTTCTTTGATAACGAACCGTGTTCCTTGTAATTGATGAAATTCTTCGATGACGATTTTTTCATTTTCCTTTCGATTTTTCTTATCGTTTTTAGGCTCGTGTACAAGTGGACGTTACAATATCCTTTTCTACAGATCATGTTTTTCCTTAGAAAAAACACAAATTCCACACGGATAGCATAATAGATGGCAGGAGATTATTGAACACAATAGTACGTAATAAAGTTTATAATTCGTGCTAGAAAAGATTTAAGACTCGTCCGACAATCCAATACTAGTAATATTATGATATGCATTGGTTTACGAAAGTACTTGAATGTTTATCACAAGATTTTTCACGCAAAATTTATGACGAAACTTTTTAAAATTTCGTTAGCTCTGTAATGAAACACGATTATCGTGATTATAATAGTAACGTTCTATTAGAATATTAACGAAAGCAATCGAGAAATGTATATAGAAGTTACAAGACATATTTATTGGAAACATAAGCAGGTACACTTGGTGAAGAATTAGCATACATCAAGAATAGTCTTAAACATCCAATTGGTCTCCAATAAACATGGTCTCGCTAAATATTGTGCTTATTATATATATTATTATACATTGATGTTATTATAATGTACGTTAATAAAATAAAATATTACTATATTATGTTTATTATATTATTTGTATTATTATCAACATTAATTGTATTGAATATATATATATATATCATATGTTTATTAATACGTTATATTTAATATACAAATATATATATGTCGAGTTAGCATTGGGGTTAGGGGCGTTCAACGAACCTTCGTTTGGATTAGCCATTTTGTTATACAATATAGACGATAGTTAATGGTACAAGTATGATTATTACAGAATTTGACAATTAACCGTGGCGATTAGATACTCGAGATGCTAATGACAATAATGTTGGGTTCAATAACGAATACACGGTCAACAGGATGGCAAATGCGCTTACTTCTCCAAAGGCCAAGTGGAACCGAACTTACTTACTGTCCACAGTTCAAGTGTAACCGCACTAATGTACTTTTCTCTGTACCTCTCTGTACCCCTCGGATCATCTATATTTTTTGAGAGAGCTGTACAACTATTCCATACCTCTGTTAGGTAAAAACGTCCATCCCGTGACCGTGGCTACGTTTAGCGACCAGATGTGTTACTTCCAGCCCAAGCCTACTGTCATAAATCTCGGGCAAACATAATCCGATTAAATCATAAACAACTACTTCCAAGTTTTACTATTCAAGAACAGCTATAATAAAAAGTTTAGACAAAGTTTTTATATATATATATATATAAAAAGTTTAAAGTTCAAACACGTTGGTGCTCTGCGAAGTATATATTCCAATAAGTATCTCGTAACTTGTATAGACATTTTCAGATCCGTTTCAAATTTTACTGATGTACTTACACTGTGATAACCGTGTCTCGTTAGAGTGCTAATGAATTTTCAACATGTCTTTCATAATATCTGGATATGAAACGTTTCTAAAAGTGTTGGAATACTTTTGTAAGCTACTATATACACACTTTCCCACTTGGCATTCTAGGTAGTCTGTTTATTTTAATCTGGGAAATTTGAAAAATTTCAAATGCATGGGAAGAGAAATTACGAGGGGAATATGTCTGAAATCTAAAATAATTTTTGATAAATTAGAAAAATTGTAATTATCGGTTCCGTAAGATCGTTATCGATCGTTCAACGCATACGATTTTTCTTTCTAATTCGCAGGAAACTTGCCAATGAATAACACATGAATCACATTTCTTTTTGTACGTTTTGATAAAAGTAAGACAAATCAAGGTTCTTGTCTCGAGCGAAGGTTGAAGAAAGATTCCATCGACACCTGCGCTGTATCTTTAATTCATCGAGGTTGCTCCGCGAAATATGATGCACGTGGCGCACGTCAAATCGTCGATAGAAATCGATTGTACAACTGAAATGAGTTTTTTGTATCGATACAGATCGGTATTCGTCCCGCTCGTCGAGGAAAAGATTTCGTTCACCGAAGCGATTCGTTGTTTATTTAAACGCCAGTCACGTCAGCAATAAAATTTAATGTGCTTGCGTTACAAATTGCTCCAGATCGTATCTTAGATGGCAGTCTATCGTATTCAATTCGTTATATGGTTCTCGTAAAATAAAACACAAAGGTAGAAATAAAATGTTCGAATACGTTCGTAAAATTATTTCTATATAGAAATTTTTGACTCTTCCGAAGTCATTACTTTTCTTTCTATATGCGATTTGTTTATATTTTACCACTTGAATCAATACTTCGCTTCCTTTGTCTTTCCTTTCTACGTAAAGATAAAATGTTCATCCAACGCTTGCTCCTTCGAATATATGCATAGAATTATTTCTTACATAGAAATTTATTCTTTTTCTATATAAAAATCAAGAAAATCGATCAGAAATATCTCTTTAAATCTCACCCACACGAATCGTTACGCTCTAACAAAATCAAGTGACCCGTATTTTTAACGAAACACAAACGAAGAATGTCCTCTTTTGTCATTTTTCAAACAATTGTTGTAGAAAAAGCTTTCTCAAAAAAAAAGAATAAAAAAATAAAAAAAAATTATTATTCTTAAAATTATTCTCTACTCTAGCCTAAGTCTCCGTCTACTCTACACTGCTCGATTTCATTGTTCGAAGATCTCTGTCGGTTCATCAACCGTGAGACGCACGTCTCCCGGGCCCATCATTTCCCCGAAATCTCATCTGTAACCAGTTTCTGGATCGCTTCTATTAGGCTGCTTAGCACGTAAACACGTCCAACGATCTCGTTTAGAGTCAACGGTGCTCCACCGTGAAGAATCCTTTCGAACAGCTTGGAAACTTGCGTCGCAACCGCCTCGCGCCGTCGAAGGTTTGTCGGCAATTAGGCCGTTTCTCGGGAACATAATTAACACCGATGGCGTTAATGAGACCGCGAAGGTGTCGAACGAGCCAGCTGTTCGCCTTGTTTCGGCAACACAAACGATTCACGAGATTCGAGCCTGGTACAGGACGAACCTACGTTTGCGAGCGGTCATGATAACTGGCTTCTGGCTGAAATCGAGCATGAAAAATTTATTCTCGTCTGTTAACAGTAGAGATAAACCTTCATTCTACGGAGAAACAGGCGAGTCTTGGCTGTTTGGATGAATCGATGCACCTCGAGCATCGCGTGAGACCACTTCCAACGCCTAACAAGCCTTTGATACGTTTATCCGACTTGGATAAAGCCTCCGAAACTCTTTTTGGATGATCGTAACAACGGTTGTCTGAAGATTTTGGCTAATTTGTGGACTGATATTTATTTACGCAGATCAATCTTCTCGACCGGTTCCTGCTTGGTTAATAGCCAGTATGCGGATTTGTATGGAAATTTATATTTTTGAGAATAGGGTTAAAATTATATTATTTGATATTTTTATATATTTTTCATATTCCATGCATTCTGCTCCATTTTGCACTTTGCAAATTTCCTATATATGCATAGAAATCCTTAGCCCGTTAGTAGCATTAATTAGACATTTGCGTAGATCGATAGGTAGTATGGTTTTGTGGATGTCTGGCTTTAAGTTTTCTATCTAATTTTTGTTGACTATGTTTTTATACTTCTTCAAATACGTCTCAAACTTATATACTGTAGAATGAACTACATCTATTTTCTCTGAAGCACATAAGACTGTTGAACAAAATTATATCGTTTCATTAAATTGATTTGCAAGACCAAATCACAAGTCCATGGATTATCAAGCACGCATATACTCATCGCACACGATATTCCGAATGAAAAGCTCACAATGTCTAGAACTAGAACGTTCGTTTAATCATCCCTTCAATTACGTTACCGTACCATATTTTCCACGTGTAAACACCTCCTGCCGTAAAGAAGAATCCACGAAATCGATGGAAGAAAGGAATGAAAAACGAAGCGGCCGAACGTTTAAAGTCGAATATATCGCAGTCGAGGTTTAAATTTCACCGCGTAAGAACCGATCGATGATATCTATACTCTCCGCCGTACCTTTGTATCTTTTTTCTGTGGTGGCATCCTGCCGGGACAGCTTGACGTGGAATCGTCGAAAAACGCGCATAAAGCCGCGCGTAGACGGTGATTCGTTTTACGGGCACGAAGGGCGTGCTGCCACGAAAGAAATTCGCAAGCTCATGCATATACAGGGGAAAGAGGAGGGACCGTTTCAATGGTATCAATAGCCGATCGAAAAACTGGTACAATCTTGCACGCCGCGTTCTCTGCGAGCCTTCTTGCCTCTTCTCGCCCCTCTGCCTGCTTCGTGTGCCCGTTGGTTTGTCGGCAATCGCTGCCAGGAAGGCCTCACCTGGGCTTTTTTGCTCCAGTCATTGTATTTGCGCGAGCGTGCTCGAAATATTAATCCTGATCCCGTGCATGAACCACCTGTAGCATACAAGATACGACTTAACTCGATGGAACAGCACACGCCGATCTTCGTACGATGCCAATTGGTTTAGACACGCGCTCCTATCACAACGATCGGTTTGGGTCCGTTTGTAAGAGTTCGAAGGAGATGAGCGACGTCGACTTGTTGGCGTTTTGACGATCGATTCGAACTGCAATCGAAGTGTTGGGATGTTTCGTGAATGATCCGTTATATTTTGTATTGTTTTGGATTGTTTTTCTTTTTTTTTTTTTCTTCAGAAAGTTGATGTGCCGTGGAATGAATTTATATTTAAACAGTTTAAGATGGTTTGGAATGAAAACCTAGTAGTTGTTTTCAGTTTTATTGGCGCGGGGGAAGGGTTGTTTGATTATAGTTTAGTTTGGTATATTGTAGTTTGGGGAAATTTCGAAAAAGAACACGCGACAATGACAGAAGAGCGAACGTTTGTAAATGAATTCGCAGTTTGCATGTACGCACAAAATCAAGAAATAACAGTAAAGTGAAAGAATCGATCGATTAATAGACAGGTTATCCCACAAGTGTCACAAACTACATATCTAAAATCCCTGCAAAAGACGACGAGCGTTCCTGTTCACGAACCGCAAATTCCAAACAAAGTTATTCAAAGCAAATGACCAATCTTGAAGTAGTACCGTCCTCTCTGATAACGTCTGTAAACTAATCGTGATGCGCCGAAATGCAACTTTGCTATTGGAGAAAAAGGACAAAATGGAGAGCGAATAAAGCACGCCACGTATCCGGGAAGTATCGTTTTATCGGGAATCTCCGTGCGATTGGAATGCCCCGAAATTAGTAAGTCAACGCCAGGTCCACTGTAAGTAACACGAAAAAGCTATTCGAGATATTGAAACGGGGGGAGGAACACGTCTACCGATGAGATTATCGTTCTTAATGCAAAAGCGATGGAACGTCGGCGCGCGTAGAGCCGATAGAAAAAGCAGCGTGGAATTTATCGTCGCCGAAAATACATGATATTCGGCCTTTCCTAGTGAGGCGAACACGCTTAGAAATGGCCGCTTTAAATTGTCGGGACAGAACGTACGGGTTCTACGTGGCCATGGAGTCCTCGGATGGGATCAAAAGACGCCTGGAGGATACTAGAGAAAGGAGTGGCTGAACTGGATCTCAGCTAAGATAAGCGGAGCCACTACCGTGCTACCATACAGCATAGAGATAGGATAGCTCCGGAGAAACTCATTACCCTCTAATAGTTCCCCGTACCGTAAAGGTTCCGCGGAAGGACTATCCAGAATTTCAATTTGAGAGGAGCACGACTGACCGGGAGACGGCTCCGAACTGGCCGCGCTTTGCATAATAAATAACCGCGGTTTCGAAGATCCTGGGAATTTTCGGAACGTGGTCCGGATTGACCTGGTGGAGGATACTTTATCCTGGGTACCATTTCGGAGTGTTGATTTTTTCAGAGCGTTTTAATGAATTCGATGGAGATTTTGGTTGGTGGGATTCGTCAGTTTACTCGATGAGAGGTAGCAATTTAAAGTAAAATAAAGGAGGAATGAGCAGACTCTTGTTAAGTTTGAAGTTTTTTAAGTTTAAATTTTAGGATTTTATTCGTGGGATATAGCGTAAAATAAAATACGACAATGGTCTAGCGATGCGATTATTCCTATTTAGTTTCTTACAACTGTCCAATTATTTTTGCCTATAATTCTCGCGTGACTTGTTCTTACAGATGAAAAATAATTTCCTCTTGCAGAATATTCGAAATCTTCTTTTAAAGATGCCTATAGTACTCGTTCCAAAAATCCCAGTTATTTTGTTTCAACAAACTTGTTCCTGCATCGCTAACTCAGAATTCCACATCACAATTTCACCAACTCCTCGCTTCGTTGCCCTTTAACTTTAAAGTTCACGTTGCTCGTTACGTGATCTGACGCATCTGTGTGCTAGCATTTCATGTACGGCGTACATGAGTTGGGTTTGGAAACGGTGGAGTGTCGGAAAATTAATTTTCTTATCGCCAACATCTAAACGGCAAAGACACGGCGACTCTGTAATGGAAAAGGAGAGACGAGGGAGAGGCATCGCTCGAGAAAACAAGATACCGAGCGACGTTAGAATGGTCTCTAGTTTTCGGCAGTGGCACGGTCAACAAGCGGTATTTTAACGATCTATATAGCGACATGTCTGTCCGGTTGACATTTTCGAGTCTGCTCCACGAGTCTCGTAGTTGCTCCTCTGAATAGATAGAGCCCCGAGTAGCTCCCTTAATTGGGCCCCATGTTGGCCCGCTATCGTCGGTAGCGGACGGTAGTTGAGCTACCTCTTCCTCTACCCCTCTGTTTTCTCCATCTTTCCTCGATCTACGTTCGTTTACGTCCGGTACGCGTCGTCGCGTCCTTCTTCGACCCTTTGCGGGCCCCGTAGCACGCCTAGCACGCCTAGCACGCCTAGCACGCCTTCTGTCTCGCTTTCTCTACTTTTATCTCGTCGTTGATGCACGCTGTGCGCGGGTGCGCCTGATTTTCGCTGGATAAAACCGAGTCCAACCACTTGTGAACGCGACCAGCTGAAGTGACTCGTTTAATACGTTGAATCAGGGGTCAACTAATTAGGACTCGAAAGGACTGAATATTTGTTGCTTTCTAAAAGTAGAATTCTCACGATGAATTTTTATTCTTTATATCAGTGAGACATATGCTGGTTGATTAATGACATTATTTCGAAAAGTGAAATTAGAACAGTTAAGGGTTAAGGGTAAAGGACCCTTGTTATATATTACCCATGAAATTTTGCCCTAATCTTACATAGAAGCCTTTTAAAAATGGTATCTACGTCTTTTTACTTGTTATTATGTTATTATATTTACTTGTTATGTTTTACTTGTTAAAACAATAACGAGATCGGTACGTAAAAATTCGGGAAACCCAGCAGGGTTCTAAACACGATCGAAACCCGAAGGATCTCGACTATGTCATCTAACGAACATTTTGCAAGTTTCAAATCTGTTTTTCCAATCTTCCATCTATATCACTACTAAATCCAAGTTATCCTACATCACAGCGCGTGAAATTTTCACGTTACATCGCTAGCGATCGTTCCAATTTGTTCCTTCGATGTTCACGTTTTCTCATGAGGGTGCGTCGACGGAGTAGACGTGTGCTGATGACAGGTGGCCAGATTGCTGAAACTGAGGGAGATCGAATGGCCTCGAGTGTATACCGGTAGCGTGGAACTCGATACAGGGTAAACCGAAAGTAGCTCGTCCAAGTTAATTTGGTATACGACAAGGAATTCTATACACGATGTAGAACCTTCCGTGGAGCAAGTCTTTTTTCGCGAGCACCAGCTGACACGTTCGTCTAACCAGCGACGATCTCCTCGAAAAATTCTCAATTTACGCCGTGGCGGCACCGAAGATAAACTTATCATCCGTTCAGTGTTAATTCGTTCCGACGTTTGAACAGGAAAAGTTCTCTCAACGTATCCTGTATACTCATTGATATGGAAATTTTCAAGGAAAGGCTTTTGTCGTCCGTTAATCCATCGACGATAAAAAGAATTTTCATTTTCTTTTTGATAATCCAAATATTTAAACTTTTCGGTTTTATCGTGTAGAAAAATAGCTTTTGACATGACATGAAATAAGGTATACCTTATGGACAGTAATGCACTTTCAATCTAGCTCAATGAAGTTCTTTTCTATTTTTTACCATTTCAAAGCTATAGCTTGTTCCAATTGCGTGGATCACCCTATATACTTGGAAAGTATCTAACTTGTATGTACTTTACTGTTCCCGAAACTTTCAACTGCACCCTTCGCCATAACATGTCTATTCACGGCAGGCCCAAGCATCGGAATCTCAAAATAATTTTATCTCTCCCCTTCCCCCTTCCCCCTTCCCTCAAAAACGACCAACCTAACCTTCTGTCCACATCCAGGGAATTATATTATTAAATGTCTGACATAGAACCATAAAGAATCGCTCGTATGAGTGGAGGCACGGTTTAGAATTCGTAATAAACAGAACAGCAATATGGACGGTATGCGATCTCGGTGTGCAGAGGTCCCTCGTTTTCCCAGTGAAATATGCGTGGGTCGCGACCCACGGTGCTTTAATTAAAGCGTCGCGTAAAGTTAATTTATGGGAAAAGCGGTGGCCCATGGACAGAGCAACGGAAGCCAATTAGGCCGGCCACCACTTCATCGGCAGCATCAGCAGCGTTTCTGCTTATCGACTCGTTTCTTCTGTTCATTTTTCTCCCGTTCTTCTTTTCTCTTTTTTCTTCTCTCTTTCCTTCTTTTTTCTCTCCTCTATCGGTTGGTTCGTTCTGTCTGTTGCGCCGCCCTTTCTTTTGTCGTTCGCCTCGTTACGATTCTCGAGAATGTCGTAGAAACGCGACTTGGCGATAGAGTTGTACGCGAGTCGACCGATAATTAAGAGTTTTAATTACCTTCGGTTGAGCTGCCTTAACAACTTCCCATTTCGACGATCGCTATGTCGTAACAGGCTGGTGTACACCCTCGTGCACAAGTATTGAAGCGAATTGGAACTTGACATTAATTATTTTATAAATGAATTTATAATGAATCTGTACATTCAACGCTGTAATAAAAATTAACATGTTTTTACGAGAGTATGGGGAAAAACAAGAAATGTCGCAAAATATCTTTATTTATTGAGAAAATTATGTTTTAGTGTTTTAGTTGACTGGAAAATGACCAACATTCGATGAATTTGACTATTTTTCATAAGATGAAATGTATATCTACCTTACGTAGATATCGTAAAAAAAAAAAAAAAAAAGAAATGATTAATAGAATATTAATTATCTTTATCCGAGTTTTATCCCAGTACAGAGTAGACATTCGTTGTTTTTAATTAACATATTATATTATAATCATTATGGGTTAGTAATTCCGCAGTCTCAATTATCACACGGAAAATGACAAAAAATGGACATTCCTCGTATTTCCTCTAACCCTTCGTACATCTCCTTTTGGCTTCAGCAATTCCGTATCAAATCGTATTAATAATTTTTCTATCGTATTTGGTCTTAATTAATTTCAAATGTCGATTCACATTCTAGGTAAACTCCTCTGTGTTTTCATTTGTTTCATACACAATACCTTTTTCAGTGAGATTTAAATTATAGGATTGTGGAGACCGATATGATTCTTAATGCATTATGTCGTTGCTCTTGTAACTCATAAAAATAGCTGTTACAAGTTCTTGCATCGTTATCTTGCATAAATCCAAAATCATATTTGAGTAATCGTTTCCCTGATAATATAAACCAATTGATCATATTTTATATGGGAGGAGATGTTGTAATACTTATGAACGGGACTGTACGAACACAGAATCGCGAGCCTCCGACGCTCGTTCAAGTTATTGTTCTACCGATAGGGAGAAATAGACGAACAGGTGCAACTTTTTCTTTGTTCCGGCAAGTAGAATTTCTGTGATGGTGTTTTAACGTTTTTAATGTTTTCTCGCGGTATGAGGAAGAGTATCTCGATCTAGATACAAGGGGATCGGTTTCACGATTACTGGATTGCATTGTAATTTGTACGATCAGAGGATGATTGAATAGTGGAAGGCTGTTATTACCCTTGTTTTAATTGGCTCGTAGCTGTTCAATAATCGATTTGTAGACAATCGTTGTTTGTAAAAGGCGAAATTGGAAAAATTGTTTACTAGGAAGTGCACGAAGAGCTGCACTGTTCTTTTTTACTATTTTCAGATATAACTGGTTTGTACGATCGTGATTGAGGTTGGTTGTGTAATGAGGGTAAACAAAGCTAATATCCTGCATTGTAATTGCTTTAGATTGAAATTAATTTCTGAAATCGTGCTAAGGTAGTGATCGACCGGCTAATTAGAAATATTTAATCAATCTAACGTATGAAACATTGTCTATGCTTCCAAGCGTATTTGTATATACTTGTTACATTAATCTTCATTTCATCAAATTACAATTGAATTGTTGATTGTTGCATAGAAAATTCAACATTGCAATCTGTCCATCGAAGAAGACCACGATAAACCCGTAATTAAATTCGCGTACCGTGCTACAAACGGATGCTTCGGAACTGAGAGCCGGCCGACCGAAATTCCGTTGTCATAATCGTCGAATGAGCCCCGGTGGAAGAAACGAAGAAACAGGTGAAATATTTTCGCGCCGTCCGACCAATTTGTCCGCATCATACAGACGGAGCTGCTCGTAAAATAGAGCGTTCCGTCGCAGGTTAACAAAACCGGGGACGGAGAATAGGAGGAAAAGAGAAAGAGAGATCGGTTCGGAATACCAATGAGAGAGGCGACTTCTTTCGCAGATCGCCGCCGACAGTGGTTTCATGGGAAGCGGGCCAGAGCTCGTTCTCGACTCGAGAACGGCGCTAGTCGCGCGGCAACTCGATTGACACACACTCGCGCAAACGAGCTCCGGAGAGAAGATCGACAAGATCGGATCGCGGCTGGCCACGGGTCCGGGACCGGTCCTTTATAAATCTGGCGGGGCGCAGCTGGCAATTTCAGGCTGCTCCCTCGATACGGAACACCGTAGGCGGCAATGAGAGATGAACCGCGGAATCGTAATCGAATCGTAGCCACATTGTTTCGGTTATCCTAGCGCCGCGTCGGCGATCGATATTGTAAATCTTCGCCTGGCAGGTAGACCGCCTTGGTAAATGGAGCAGTTACCATTCGACTCCTTATCGGATTCCCTTCGGAGTTCTTTTACAAGGCGAGGGTGGTTTCAGTTTGGTGGCGACTTTAAGGAAGGCAGACGTTCGTTTACGAGGGTCGTTCGAAAAGATCTCTATTATTCGTTTTTTTAAATATATATCCACGTTTATTTGCCATTTGTTAACATGTACAACACGTATGACGCTCTCTCGTAGTATTTCGATATTGGTCTGATACTGATCCCCAGGTTTGCATACCGTATGCTCATATCGGTTCTATAATGCATTTATATAATGCCAATTTCTCTGTTTAGCAAAAGCTTGAATTTGGTAAAAGCTTGTCCTAATTTCTAAGTACGTTTATAACGATAACTGCGATATGGAAATTATAATAAAATTTTATTCAAATTTTCAAGTTCCATTGAGAATCAATTACTTCTGTAAACCTGCGTTTATATCAGGTTGAAACGAATAGGTCGTTGAATCAAAACTCGGGTTCAACTTGCTTGATACTTGGTTGATACTGATAACTGTAGTTTTCCAATGTAAACGCGGCTTTAATTAACTTCCGTGGTTACGCACACGAGATGACAAGAGCCGCGAGTCGAAGCGCTCATCAACTTTCGCGGAACAGCGAGGCACGTTTCTCACGGTTTCGCGAGGCGGAAGTCGTTGGAGCAGGGTAGAAAATTCGCGCGACGCGACATAAATCTGCTCTCGTAATGGAATAATTATAAGCCGCCATGACTCACGAGACTCGACAACGATACGGTAAAAGAAAAAAGTCGGAAGAAAGCAGAAGGAAGAGGAAGCAGAATGCCAAGAAAAAAAGGAGAACGCAAATAGGAGAATTATTTTGGAGCAGGGGCTGTGCGCCGTTTATGTCGTCTTAATCGTCTAAATTAGCCCGTAAGCACCGAATAATTGCGTGGCCGCGGTACAATCAAGACGGTGAAACACTATGACAAATCATGCTCGCGTCTCTCTGGCCTTGCACGAACTGGTTTCCCATGAACGAACTTCATTTAGATCGCTTGGATTTATAGCTCGCTCTGGATTCTGCGAAATTATCGAGACACGCGTAAAATGTGGTCACAGTCCAGCTGCTAGCTATTAATTCTCTGTGTAGGAATAAAGATCGCGCGAATTAATTATACGGAGAAACTATTTGCGAGCGTGTGCGCAGGCGCAGCTGCGATTCTTCGCGCGTGTCGCGCGACGAAAGCAAGAAAAACGATTAAATCTCGAGACATACAGGGTGTCTCTCACGCAACCGGGGCAAGCTACCAGCCTGAAATGGTCTCAGATGTAAAAGAATTTTATTCGACAAATTTAAACAGTGCCGTGCGATGTATCATCTACTATAGGTGGTCCAGTGTTGCATATCTTAAGATCATCTGTATTTTTCAAATAGAACTATACAGCTTTTCATACGTCGATCGATGTGCATTCTCTTTGTATATTTTTTTCTATAAAAAAATATCAATCCGTGACTACCACACGGATTTCGTATATTTTGCCGATATTTTGGAAGTGATAAACCGAAATATACTACTCTTACACGATACATTCAATTTTTTCAAAATATTGTGTCCTGTCGCATCCGAGCACTTTTTCCTGAAATGTTATCTACATCATTCACATCTAAAATTGCCTATTTCATCTGATTTCGGCCATTCTAAAACATTTAGTAATACGTGGTTCGCCGTGACAGTCAACGCGTTAAGGCATTCTGGTCGAAAATTGATTAGTTTAAAAGATATTTTAATTTTAATTCTGTAAAATTATGCATATGAGAGTTAAGGAAAAAATACGCAGTATTGCGTTTAGACTTTCCTCGTCTTTCGCACAGTAAATTTGACGAAATTAAAATTGAAATATTTTTGAAGGCTAATCATTTTTAGACGTACAAGATTACCCAAATACTTTTTTATAAAGAAGCAGGAAGTGTATCGGCTAACGTATAGAAAAATTTATAGTTCCATTTAAACAAGTACAGGTGACTTTAAAATCCTTCAGACACGATCACTTTCGGAGCGAACAAATATACCAGATCGTTCATCATTCAAATCCATTTAATTTTTGTCTAATGAAATTCATTTCTATTTTTTACCGTTTCAGAGTTATAGATTGCCTCAATTATGTGATACACTCTGTATATAAATATATATATATACAGATGGAGTTGAACAGTCGACTTCCGAGTGGAAGTTGGTGATTTATTCGTTAGAAACTGTAAGTTTAATAGAAAGTGTAATGGGATTAGGATTAGCGTTGAGTGGTATTAATTATTTACCGTGTTCTTTGAGACACGGAGAGATTGATAGTTTCAGCGGAGTTTTAAAACAAAGTTGAAAGTTCCATTAGGATGTTTAATTATAGGAAAGTTGAAATAACGCGGATTAATTGATTCTTTGATCTTTTGTTTTATCAGCGTTTTAGATTTTAGTACGTATATCGATCTTCGGCGATCTCGATGTCGCGAAAGTTTAAAGTTTTCGGATGAGTACAGAACTTTATCATTCATTGTCAGCCCCCTTATCGGAGGGTTCGTCGGCCTGCCCACTTCGTGGTCAGATTCTTCGGGAAAACCCTTATCATCTCCCGGGGGGCACCGTGACACCGAGACATCGGCCCTGACGGCCCTGCGCAGAGTACAGGCGATTGTCGGCGGTAGAAAACAAAGGACGTCGGGTCCCTTGTCGATTGTCGGCACCCCGAAATTATAACATCCGCGACTCTTTCGGTTACAATTAGAACCGCGGTAATACCGCCGTTCAAGCCGCTATCGAGCGTAAACCCTGACGACATATTTACGGTTCTGGCTATCTGTAATGCGATACTCTTAGAAATGGATCGACACTTTACGAAGCCTTGACACATGCATCTTCTCCATAGAGAAGCCGAGATAGAGCCGATGCTAGCAAGCGAATTAAATAATATCTTTGTTTATTCAAAATTCATGGTCAAAATTTTCATTTTAGTAATTACCATCTGCTATTACAGTGCTATAATCATCTATCATCTCGTGACACTTTTTTTTTTATTTCATAGAAATATTTTATTCATGAACTCTATGGAATAAGTAAATTTCTCGTTATCGCCTCATCAGACAGGTGGCATTTCTCGATTTATCATATGGCCCCGAAAGTTACGTTCGATTAATTACGAATTCAATTTAAAGATGATTTATTTTAAATGCTAATTTTTAACATTCTCCCTTTCCCATAAAACATCAAAAGATCAAGGAATCCCTCCTTGCACACTATTATCTTATTTTTGCTTTCGTCCGAATTTGACTGAGACCCGAGGAAATCGTGATTTATCGATCAGTCTTTCCGTCGCGGAAGGCAGGTGTCGCGGATACGCGTACAATTCTGCAACATCGTATAAAACGGAGAAAACGAAATATGGAAAAGGTATTATATATGTATGTATACAGAAATTACAAAATATTTAGCACAAATATATATTTCACAGAAATTACTAAAGTACTTAAAGTCAATTATTCATTATATTAATAAACCTCAATATTGGGTAGAAGCATATTTAACGCTTAGTTAAGAGTAATACAATCCTTGAAATGGCTATTCGTGCTGTATATTCATTTCTTGCTAAATATATATTTACAGTCAATAAGTGAATTGGGGCAATATAACGATGACACCCGTGTCTCGTTACAGCGTTAATGAGATTCCAAAATATCTTACATGACATATATGTACAATATGTATTGGGTTGGCAACTATTTTGTCATTGGGTGGTAATGAGAAAATCCGCAATCACTTAGTTGGCCAACCCAATACATAAATGTTTCCTACGTGTTT
Source organism: Bombus soroeensis (assembly GCA_014737365.1). Lineage (NCBI taxonomy): Eukaryota > Metazoa > Arthropoda > Insecta > Hymenoptera > Apidae > Bombus > Bombus soroeensis. The sequence continues at coordinate 2,727,127 of JACXIL010000033.1, read as the reverse complement.
GAACGCTTTCACGAGCCAGTGCATGTATCGTAGATCGTGGAACACATCGATCACTTATCGCAGAAATATTGCGCGTTTATTTTTTATGAAATCTTTTGAGCTTCTATATAGGACAAATAGTTCTCGACTGTTTCTTTATGCTGTATGAAAATCATGATTATATCTACTTGATAAATTTGTCGAAAATAATATCTTTGTTTATTGCATGTAGTTTATATATTGTAGTATATACTTTATATGTAGTATAACGATAATTGCAGAATGAAATGATCCATAAATGGTCGTTTGTAATTGTATGTCGCTAAAACGAATATACGCAACTTGAGAGCAATTTCATAATAGCATCGATGAAGATAAATACGGCGCAAAAGATATTTATTTAGTTACTAAGTACCACTAAATCTTTTAATCTGTTTTTCTCAGAAACGCTAAATGTGGTCATACTATATTTGTGCAATAAATCATCGGTATGTATAGTCGGATAAGGAACCAGTGTTTAAGAATGCTAGTCATTTCTGATTAACCTTACGATCGTAAGGATCTGAGAAACGAGCCGCTTGTTACTGACGCGACCTCCAGAGTTATGCAATTACTAAGTCCAACGATTCCTGGTGGTCTTCTTCCTGTTACCGTGGAATATGGTTTACGTTCTTGGCTGGTCTTCCAGATGAACGCTTCTTACGTGTGTTTGTTCGCCTCGTGTATTCGCAGCTTGACGTTCCGCGCGTGTTGTCTGTACTTGTCCAGGATGGAGTTTGTATTCGTTTCACTTGAACGTTTCAGGAGATATCGGAGCCTGTGAAAGGTTGTACTTCCTTCTGGTTACATGATTTTTTCAATTACCTGGGATTTGCAAAGTCAAGAAATTGTGCATTGGGGAGATTAATGGTTGCCAGCGAAAAATTATAATTGGAACTTTAGATGATCGTTATTTCGGTAAAAATTAGTATCTTCAAGGTTGATTATGGATAAGGTTAGTTTTATCCATTTATTTTATAAGTCTGCCGCTTTTCCTTGCATCAGTATAATAATTAGAAATTAACAGTAACGGCAAAAAGAAAGTTCAAAGAGTAAAATGGAAAAAGAAATCCTGTAATTTTACAAAACCGAATTGTTGTTAGACTGCGGATTTTTATGCATTTATGAGAAATATATTCTCGTTTGGATATAATGTCATTTTCCTTAGTCAAAACCAAATTTACTTTTATACGGAAAGATCTCAACGATGCTTATGTATGTATGTCTTTTAGCCCTGTATATTATAATTTCTTATACATTTTTTTTCTTTTCTTCTTTCTTCGAAAGATTTACCCTGAACTTTTGTTCGCTATAACATTCTATTTTCGGAGTCTTCTCATCTACGTAATTTCATTTTGCGATCAGATTATGATTTATGATCACAATTTAACTAGCTGTAACTTTGTTGTCAATTTTAAGCCGTGGGAAAGTTGAGTTTTCCAGGAGGGAAAGTTATACGGTTGAGAGTTGCATTAACTCGATTTGTAATCAAGTAGAGTTATTGCAGGTGGTTTCTTCCTTTTTAAGAAAAGTAATCGGCGAATCGCATGTAGAAATAATTTTACAGCTCTTTTTACTGTTTTCTTTTCTCCGATCATTAAGTTTTATTTTGTCAGAGACACTAGTTCTGCGAAAAACTGTGTTCCGAAATATTCCAACCAAATATCTACCATATTCACTCGACTCTGACATATTTCAGGACAATATCGTAAAATTGTACAAGTTACGAAAGTTACTTCTCAAATTTCGTCAAATTTTAAATAAGAAAATATACGAACACTTGCTTTCTTTAACACAGTACAAGGTAGCTGCAAGAGTACAAATAGGAAGACTCAAGATGATTTTATATTTCATTAGAGTTGATATATAGGCCTTTGTAACGCGATATAATTTATCTGTAAATGTTGATATGCAATTAAACATTGAAATATGTAATTGTCGGTCATGTGGCAGTTTTACCATTCAACGAGCTCGTTATTTTCCGTTCGTTTATTTATCAACGCAAGTATAAAAAAGAAGGTACTTCCGAACTGACAGATGAACTATCCTAACTAATTCTAGCGTTAATATCTAAAATCGATTAGGAACATTCGTGGTGGAATCGTGCATTCGATTACCTATAACATACATACGATCGATAAGATTTTAAATAAACAATTAATATTTTATATGATATGTATATATCTGTCGATTCCACAGGAAAATGGTAAATATTCCTCTCGATTATTAATTTGCCATTTATTCATATATTTTACTAATATTCACGTACCGTTGATATAAATCAAGGTATTAACGCACTAATGAGCGCGACAGTATATCGTCGTTCTAATTCTTAACTGTTCTGTCTCCACTAGTTCGCAAACTGAGAAAACTGAGTTTAAAATTTATGAAGTTTAATATTATCGTGTGAAGTTAGGACACGATAGAAAGAACCGAATATATGTTGCTTTCTAAATAGAATTTCCATCATATTATCATGAATTTGTATTGTTTATACTTTATACTGTACATCAATGAGACATATGTGGATTGGTTAATTACATTCTTTTGAAAATTGGAATCAGAACAGTGAAGAACTAGGGCGATGAATTGTACTCTACATCGATTATCTTAAATCATATTTTCAAAATTTCATGATTTAAAATTTGCATCTCTCATCTTAATCGATATGACACGCGTACCATAAAACTGCATACCTACTCAGACGCAAGACTTATGTTTTACCATTGTTCATGCACCGCTCCAACTTCTTAATTCACGAATGGTCACAAAAAAATACCATTCCACCATCCGTCTTTCAATATCGAAATACAGGCGAAGAATGCGCGGCGGAATTAATTGGAGGCGAAGGCTGTAATAGTGGCGCGAGGTCTGGCGCATTTCACGATTCATTTTTCGGATTGGCCGAGACAGGGAGATTAATTGATCGACACGGGTCAAGAGGAGAATTGCCGTGTCCCTCGAAGATAAAGTCAGCGCGCGATTCTCGGTTACGCTGCGCTGGTCAAACACAAAGGGAACAGACGTCGACGCCCGAAGTCACGTCGTCGTCGTCGCCCCGGAATCGCGTGGGAGTCTGAGGAATTGTTAGATGAACTGGAGAATTGCTCACACCCACGATCGGAAAACGGTCGCCGCACCGTTATAAATCGGCGCGGAACCCGCGGACTATGTGCAATCTTAAAATTGAATTCCCATTCCTCTTATGACTCACTCTTGTACTTGGAGCGCGAGAAGAACAACTGCTTCCACTGGCGGCAGATAATTTCGATACTCGCGCGGTTTGAGCCGTGGCTTGAGAAGGAATGCGTGGAATATCGAGTCGATAGTTTGGAGAAAAGAGAAACGCGCTTTGGCGCCTAAGTTTCTGCAACCAGGCTTGCGTATCGGTCGCCGAACAGAGCACGTGGCACGGGGCACGGGGCACGGGGCACGGTGGCTTTACCGTTCGGGCGTTACATGCACCATCATTTAAGAATACAAATTACAGTGGTTGACGAAAGTATTCGAAATTCTAACACTTACCGTATACAATTTTTATGAATATATAATTATAACACGGTATTAATATGTAATAAGTGTGTAAAAATATTTAAAAGGAAGCTGGACGTCGTATTCTTTCTTTTTCAATTGAAGATTTTAATCGAAGATCGTAAGAAAAAAACATGGTAAGCTTTTCCGTTGATTTCTGATTTTGATATTTTTTAAATGACCCCTACTTAGTAGGCTCAAAGATGTGTCTTGTAGGAATTAATTAAACAGATTTAGAAAGTTTTACAAAGGACCAAGAGTATAGTAAATTACAGATTTTTGCGAAATTACGAGAAATTTACAGATACAGAAATGCATAGGATGTACGTGATACCTATGCGAAAAAATATAAAATATAATATTTGATAGGTAAATCAAATTTCTGCATAGGCGCTACGTCAGGGATTCAGTTGTATTCATGAAAATATAAATTTGCACAAAAATCCGCGCTCTAGTTGTGACAATTTATAGTTTTCAAACGTCTATCAAGTAGATATAAAGATATACAACGAAAGCTAAGATCAAATAAAAATATTACGATTTATTCGAGTAGCGTAGCGTCTTTAACTTTTTCCCCCCTTTAACAGAAAGTTAACTGTACTAATTGCACCGTAATGGTATTTTCGCTCTCCTTTCAAAATATAATAGTTCGCTTTCGTTCTCTGTTCTTTGTTCCCTGTCACCATTGGCGTCATCGGCATTTTATATCGGCTCGCACGCGGATTTATCGGTGTCCCAGAAAAGCGCGGGAGCGCCGCGTCGCGTCGTTTCTCGCACCGCACCGGTCGTCGTACGCATTTCGCATACCTTGCCCACGCACATGAGTCAATCGGCGCATGATGACGCCAGCATGGCCCTTGGTGACACGATGTTTGAGTCATGTCCCCGTTTATCGATATTTCGACGAGACCTCGCCTCCTCACAGTTAATTGATAGTTAATCATCGTGCTTAGTTTTGCATCAAACCGATCACTTTCTCAATGTTCCTGTTAAACTTTGAATATTAGATTAGCAAGTTCCTGTTGAATATTTAAGTCTCGTTACTCGATCGACGATTAAAACGGCGAATAATTGAAAAGTTCGTGTTAACGGATTTTGAAGTGCTTAACGATAATTAATCCGACAGAATGTCGACCTAAGTAAGTTTGGTATGGAATAAATTAGATACGAGGCTAAACAAAATTTTATCCGATGTCGAGACGAATAAACGATCTTGTATACATATGAAAATTACAATTTTGAATTTCTCAGTGAGAGGCACGTCTCGCGATTTCTTCCCCCAGCATAAAAATATACATATAACTGCGGGATGTATTTTCATTGCTCGAGCAAACTTTCACTGCGCTGGTGGCTCTGTTGTTCTACGTAAGAAAATGGTCTACGTCCACTTATTTTTGTTTCCGACGCGCGACTAGAAGTAAAATAAAATTTTTATGAGTAAGGCCTTTCTTTCAAGAAAATGGAGAGAAAATGGAAAATACCAATACAGTCTCGGACGAATTTTTAAATTCTATGTCTGAAAAACGAAAAAGATTGGTTCTACGTTTCCAACTTGTTTTCGCATATAGAATAACTTCCTTTCGATTATTCGTTCTTGTTCAATCGGGAATTAGCCTGATTGGCGTATTGATCGATAGATTTTCAAATTTGATTTTCGTAAAAATAACTCACTTTTTTTTACATAGAATCACCACACTACAGAAAAATCGCCAAAGAAGAGTTAGCAAAATACTTAGAAGGGAGGATGAAGCGGAAGGACAGAAAAATATTAGCAAGATTTGGATGTGAGAACGAGACCAAAGCAAGGGAATACTGGAAAGAAGAGGCTATGTAAAAGGGAAGCAGAAGACCCGCGGCATGTAATAGAAGAATGCGACTGACTTTTGAAAAATGAACCCACATCGTTTCGGAAATTTTTACGGTACCATTCACCAGCAGCGGAAATTTCTAGAAATCAGGGATCTCGGTACAAATGATTGTAAATTTATTCATACGATAGTCTTTCTCCTTTTCTTATATGTGTCGAACATTTTTTTACAGGGGAATTATTGTAATATACAACCCGTTACGTAAATATATTGGTACCGCATTCTTATTAATTTTTCTAAAAGGAATTCCCATTCGAAGCGAAAACGACGATCGTGCGTCACGGAGTCGAAATGGACCATTTGAAAAACTACAGGACGCGTATTGCGTTTTCATTGACGTAAAATGAGTCAGTCTGCAGTATGTGATTCAAACGAATAAGTATTCGTCTCAAAATTCATTCGGTCGAGTGCGTCATGCATGACCTTTGCCCACTATTCTAGGAACTATGCTGGTATGTATAAAGAGTGTGTACCAATAGTATCACCCACGCCTGTTACGATATCGCACCCTCGAAGCTCAGTTCATTTTTTCTAAAATATCTGTCGTCATCTACCAACTATACCTTCTCCTTTCAATATTTCGATAATTTCTTCGCAAGTGTACTCGAACGCTGTTCTAAATCGTATCGCACTTGAACATTTCCTTGCGTCTACAGGCTGGTGCAAAAGTTATGAAAGGATCGGAAATATTTCATTCTTTTTTCCATTCAAAGTACACCAAAGAGCTATTGCTATGCCGGTAATAAACATTAGGACACCTATCGATCGCGTTTATTGAAAAATTCTAGCGCTTCGCTTTATGTTTTAAAATCATAAGGCATTCGTACGATGTGAATGAAATGTCAGATTCATAATAAAACAACTAGAAAATAAAAGCGGTAAAAATATTCAGTTTATACTAAACGCCAATATGGCCAGCAGTAGTGTAATTTCGATAAATTCGAGATTCATCAAGTGGCCGTCTCGGTCACCAATTATAAAGTCTCATTTTCGCGATTTAATTTCCAGAAATTCGGGATAATTATAATTATAATTATGATAAATATATAGTTAGCCTTCGATCGCCAGATTTGACAGTTCTCGATTTTTTCTTTTTTCCTTTGAGGATACTTTAAGCAAACGAAGGATCGCTGAACGGCTAAAGGGGAATCGAAATGCGCAAGTTAATCGCGACTTTTGCATCATGTACAATCCTTGTTGCGATTTTCCAGCATCTCATCGTTTCTCCAAAATCCTCGTTCTACAATAATTCTGCAGCGTATCTGTTCTGCGACATTCGCACCGACACTCGCGACGTTCGCGATCGCGGTGATAATTTCTGTTTCGATCAAACTAGTTCAACAACACGAACAACGCGAAGAACAACACACGAATGGGAAGAGACACACGACGGACGAATGCAAAATCGGTTGCAGTATGCCTTCGTAATCGTTTCTCGCGAGTGTCGGGGCTTCCTCGTGGCGCGGACGAGACAACACGAATCGTACGGATCGCGCGATAACATCTAATATTACGCCGCATACGGCCGTGTTCCGACCTTTAGCCACGGTGAACAAGGTCGGGCGCCTCGCAAGCCCGTAAACCATCTTTAATATCCGTGAAAGGATTCCAACACCCACGGTCGAGAGCGCAGCAGTCGGCCACTAGTCGACTCCCACATCGCGGATCTAGAAGTTTGAAACGAGGATGAGGTTGCAAGGATTACGCTTCTCGGAACGCTGAAAGGGATTATTCAGGATCTAGACGGAGCTTAGGAGAAAAGAATACGTGGCTCGACTGGTCGTTGCCTCGAATGCAAGAGGGGTGGGTTAGTCATGTTCGAGTCGACTGAAATTGAAAATTTTGTCAAGCATAATTGGAAATTACGCGATTTAAACGTAAAGCAATATTTCTATGCGAAACGTTAATATGTAATTTTAATATAAAGCGAATCAATATATAAAAGTAAGTAAGTATATAGCGGTATCCAAAAATGTTAGTATGTGTGATGTTAGTAATTGAAACATGAGGCAATATTTATATATCGGATTTTAATATTTTCCACGAATTGGCAAGAATTTGAAATCGAAGATACAATAGATATCGTTAATTAAAAAAAAAAAGTGTTTTTAGAATTGGAATGAAATTGGAACGGAAAATCTCATATATTAACAATAATTCGTTCACATTTACGATTGAAAGATTTGCGTAATAAGAAGATCCAATATTTAAATTAAATTTGTTGGACGAGTGTAACGTTGATGTTTAAAAGTGCGAAAATTTACTATTAGAAATATTAATAATCGGTTATGAATTTATAGTACGTTTGGAAAAGCGATTTGAGTTGGCTTTTGTTAGTTTACTTAAACTAACAAAACTGGAAAGCCGAGCTGCCTCCTTTTACTATGAAAAGGAGAAAATATAACGATAAAGCGAAAGAATCCAAATAGATGTGCACCAAGAGGAAATGTACAACAATGTCCAAGTTGTAGCTCAATTCTTCCTGCGGCATTTTGCGGGACAATGAAATTGAAAATTGAACGAGTACTCCCGGCGACGGAGCGACAAGAGATTCTGGCAAAAACGTCGGTACAAGGTTGCGGTTTTAGAGCCGAGGTACAACAGGCAGAAAAGTCGTGAAATGATGGAGGTTCTGCCAGCAAATTCCTGGTGTACTCGAAGCACGATAGGACATGGCGCGTTGCTCGGAGAGAAAAGTTCACGCGCCACCAGTTCGCGAACCGCAAACACGTTCGTCATCCAAAAAGCAAGATCAAGAGCAAAACTAAACGATCGACCACAAGTTGTACCGTTAAATGGAACTTTCAGTTCCGCAGCACTTTATTTCACGATGAAATGCCGTTGAGATGGACAAAGTCGGCGGTGGTCGTTTTGTATGAAAGAAATGGGGGATTTTGTTGGTAGTGGTTCGGGAACAAAGATGCTGGATATAAAGCTGTAACGCGGAATGAAAAATCGAATATTGTCATAGTTATATAGCATTTCGTAGGTTGTGGTTCTTTTAAAGTCGACGAAGTACTCTGTGCGTTCTTATATGAAGAGTATAGGAGAAGTTTAGTTTCTTAAGTATTATCATCGTTATGATAAACATTACACTGTGTGTGTTTCGTACATTTTTCCGTATTATGCGTGCTTGCGCGTTTTTGCACCTTCAACCTTCCCTTAAATACATAAAAGTCCACGGTCTAACGATAAGTTGCATTAAGGTACTCCCACTTGGCTACGAATTGATATGAAAATTAAAAAAAACCAACGAAATCAACGTGACTCATCACTCGAGTGCGAGCTTTTATTCTTTTATGGGAAAGGTACAAAAATTCGTAAGATGTACACTAATGCGCAAAAGTATATAAACTATCAGAAATGTAGTACACGTAATACCATTTAATAGGTGCTATATTAAATGTTAATTAATCGTATTAATCTATATGAAGGAATCTCTGCATAGGCTCTATTGTTTCCATTATTTTCACAAAAATAGATATCAGTAGATACGCATAAATATTCGTGATGTAATTATCGCGTTGTTCCCACGTGACCTTCGTATGCGAATCAGCTGCGTCTTTTAAAACGATCGATGCCGTTGATCAGGTTTTGCGTTCGAATTCAACGCTTATGGTCCTGGAACTGAGGTGTTTCCGCGCGAGCTGATAAGACCACCTGCGCGTCAAGGTTCTCTTCAGATAAAAATCTTGCGCTTGGCGTAGTCGGCATCGCGGCACGGTGCGGTGGTGAGCCCATAGGTAGTGCCCACCATCCACCACAATGGTTATTGTTTCAGCACGGTATGCGAGCGGCGTTGTGTGCCGCCTATTTATGACACATTATGCGAAAGCGCACCCGATAGAGTACGAGTATTGCATTTCGTGCCATTGTGATGGCAACAATGATATACCCTGGTCCCATATAGCCTGGTGGTACCACTACATAAATCACGATTCGTGCCGCGCATCGATGCCCTTGCCTCGCTTCGGCCAGGTAGGTGTAGCCCACAAATACTTGGCGCCCCCTTTTTTCCTTTTATCGAAACGCTATCGACGTAAAGTCATTCGATTCGATACTTGTTCGATGCTGAGATTCGATTCGATTCGATTTCTTCGTAAGAGCTATGGAAATATGTGTCGTAGTAGCGCTACATTACAGGAAGATCTATACTTTCTATAGAAATCTCTATAGAAATCTTATTGACGCATCTACGATTCTATGTCACTGCATCATTTATATTTTTATTCGTTCTAATACTTATCTGTCTGTAGGGTTTTGCAACGTTTTGCGATAGATAAAGCTTCTAATGTAAAAAGCCAAACGACAATTTCTACCTTAACAATACTCCGATATAGTGAAATACACGATCAAGTTGAAACAACGAGGCCAAATAATGCAAAAACATGTTTTAAATATTATCTCTAAATATTCGAGCACTCGAGTACCCTCGGCTCAGATTCCTCTTGTTCTTCCGAACCGTCCTCTTTGTCTCCATAAATATTTATGCAAATGTTTCCCTATTTACCACCCGCCCTCGCTTGAGAACGAGAAGACCGAGTTAAAATCCACGAGGAAGGCGTAAACAGCAGCGGCCGTATATCGTGATGGCGCCGGAATCGCAGAATCTCTGCCCTTAGACATTAACGTTCATTAGGTGGATCGTTAAGACGGGAAGAAACGACGCGTACCGGGATTTCTACCGCTCGAAATAATATTTCTGCCGCGGAGGCGTACGCGTCTGTGTCTTGGTGTCCATTCGAATATACATATGGAGGTAAAGAGACAGAGACGCAGAGAGAAACAGAGAAAAAGGGAGAAAGAAGGAGTAGCAACATGGTGGTTTATTCGCGAGATCAGAGAGAAAGAGAGAATGAGAGACTCGGTATGCAAATTGAGACTTTAGCTTCGATATAGAGAGCCAAGGTGCGCGCGATTCGAAGGGACTGCTGCCTCCGTCGTTCGCCATATATCCTCGTAATTAAGTCGGTCCCTCTTATTAAGCACCGTGCGTTCGCTAGATATATAGTGTCGCTGATTAAAGGACACAGCCCCTGGCGACGATCCTCCTCTTCGAAGGCGCGTGTTGCGTCTCGTAGACTTTGGTAGTCTTCGTTTTCCAAACGTTGCATTGGTCAACTTGAAAGGTTTAGATAGGATAATCGACGATACGGTTATTGAAAAATTTCCTCAAGGGAGACTCAATTGTCAATTTTGAGGTTTTGAATTTTCGAGAGAATAAAGTTAATTGACTTGTTAAGCTGATAAATAAAGGAGAGAGAGAGAGAGAGAGAGAGCATTTTTTAAAAATTGCTTTGGAGGTTTAAAGTATAGATGGTCTGTTTTTCTTGCTAAAGGAAGAAAATTCATCGATATCCTCGGCGTGATTATCTACCGACTAATTGCTGTTATGCTGATAATATTTGTGCTTCGGAGAATCCTTCTGTCTTTTTTCGTGAAAGGAACGTGAAGGTATTGTTGAAAACTTGTGGTTAACTAATAGAATTCTTAGAAACGTCTCTTTGGATGTAGGATTCTCCTCTGTTTCTCGTTCAATGGAACTATTTCTTATTCCACTCGTTGAATCACTAAACGCACGTTACTGGAATTACCTTCCATAAAATATTTCAGAGATTCTTAACGTAGGACTTGGAACTTTGCATAAATATCTCTTGCTTCATCTTCCTCGGTATCCTCACTTTTTCGTAAATACGTCTCCCAAAACATCATTATTTATTATATCACCACTTTTTACCCTTCTTAGCTATAGAAAGATCATATATCTTAATACACATTTTTTTTACAAATAAAACAGGAACGCAATTTTTGCAAAACTGCTTTTCAAGAAGGAGTGTCAGAGATTCATAACGTAGATTTTTCCACACAAACGAAATAGAATAGAAACAGAAATAAAACCCATTTTAGCGAATCAAGTATCTAGTTGCTGAAAAGACAAGATGAAGGGGGCGGACCTTGAACGTTGAGAACGACCTTGGAAAGAAGGGACGTCTGCAGATTTTTTATAAATAAAACAGAAACACAACCATTCTTTGATCTAGTCCAACGACCCAAGTTTCTACTCACTGAAAAGACGTACAAAATACTTAACGCTAACCTTACCAGTCCCGGTCGAATGACCGGTTTCAAAAATTCATTCAAAATCGTATATTCATTGCTATTTCCTTTGTTCGCCCAACATTACGTAAATTTGTATATTAACAAAAATTGAGAAACTGATTAATCGGAAAATTTGAAACCGGTCGTTCGACCGGGACTGGTAAGACTAGCGTTAAAGAAAGCGGGACGTTTGCAGAATCGTTTGATGGAACGTCAGCTAACCGGAGAGTCAGCTACCCAATCCATCGATCCAAGTTTCTACTGAAAAAAAGCAGTGGAACGACATTTTTAAAAAGTGTGATATTTTCACGTCTGCAGAATCGTTTGATTTGACGCCAGCTAGCCGGAAAGCCAGCTTCTCAATTCCCTTTTCCTATTGGTCACGGCGCGTTTCAGTCGCTCGCGACAGCACGGTCGCGCCGCATTCCAGCCACGCGCCTTGCCTAGGAACACTGGCGTAACTACCGGCCTTAACAAGCCGATTTGTCAAGTGGCCTATCCACCGACCCTCGATAAGAAGACACGTCGACCGCGATGACGATTACCAAGCAATCGCTCGTGAAATGCCACACCGGTGATCGGACACGATTTCCACCGACGTTACACGGTGGACCGATACTACTGTAGCTTTGGCATTCTGATTGAAAACGGCACTCGTGGGATTTCCTACGTTTCTTGCGATTCCCATCCATTAGACAAAGGGAAGACACTTTCTTGAGAAAAAAGTTGTAAATGGAGCAAATGCTGCCGGATAGACGCGGTTTCTACGGTTCATATGATTCGATAGCTCTGCGACTGGATTTTCTTACGTTCCTATAGTCTGGACGTTTGTCAGAGTTTACATGTTCTGGCAAGTTTTATAGGAATCGTTTGTGAAAAATATTTCATAAAAGAAGAAATTATACGAGTTCCTGTATGACATTTGCGAAATTTTTATGTTAGACCTAGGAAGAAGAAATTTTTGCCGATCGTCTTTACTATGGAGCAGTAGAGCACAACAACGAGCATAGATAGCAACAAGGTTGCATGATAAAATGTTGGAATAAATGGGATTGAATTAAATTTTCTCTACCACACGTAGATTATCTCACGAACATGTATTCGCCTTCTTTATCTCGACATTTGGATATTATCGAATAAATTGTATTACAGTTAAGTACCCCATAATTTATACCCCTCACCGCTCCAATTTACTCGTCTATCCTAGGCAGCTATATAATCCTACCACGAGGAAGCATCTTCCCACTTGCAAAGAAAGAGAACATAGAAAAACCCGACGCTGTATTACGAAGCAACATTGAAACGCATCCTAGAATCTGCTTGAAACTAAAAATCAGCATGCCGATAAGAACGAAATCATAGAGAAGTACGTAAACGTTTTCCAAGTTTTTCGCTCGGAGAGATCAAGCCTCCGTATGGTTTAGGCAGAGAAAGGAAAAAGAGAGTGGAAAGTAACAGAAGCCGGAGTTATTTTTCGAAAAACAGGAAAGGCGGAAGAAAGCGACAGAAGGTGGAGCTACTTCCTGGAAAGAAAAAAAAAAAGGAAATAGAGAGGAAAGTGGCAGAAGCTGGAGGTATTTTTCAAAACCCCAGCTACCTACGTCAATGGAAGTCTGCTAGGTATAGCAAGAGCAGCAAAAGCAGCACGAGCCCAGGCTGTGTAGTCGTGTAGTCGCGGTCGAGCGGAGGCGGTGGGAGCCGTCCGCTCTATCGTAACGTGGAGAAGCGAAAGAGAAGCAAAAAGGAGCCGCACGACGAGAAGGCGCGGGTCTGCATGGTAGGGGATGAACGGCGAGAAGGTGGTGGCAGACGAAGAGAATTGTATACGGAGAATGAAGGAACGGATAGAGAGAAGAGATCCGCGACACAATCACGTCCTGCACGCGCCGTGCCTGGAGCCACTTTCAGACGCTGTTACACGAGGCACCAGTTCTCCTTTCCTCGACTTCCGGACACGCAAAGTACGTTTTTATGTCGGAAACTCTACGTTCCCCGAGCAAGCTTCGTCCTAGAGCACGCGCAACTTACTAAGGCACGATCAGGCCGCTAGCAAATCAAATACAGATGTGATTTTGCGTTTGGCCTCTTTCTCGTGTAAGTCTAATTACTCATCAAATGCTCGTTAATATATGTATTTGTTAGCGAATTATGAGCTTATCGGTCCCCTCATCTTCGTACCACTTTTACGTTGCTCTTTGAAAAACTCTCTATTATTTTTGACCGCTTGGCATGGTTTTCACCGTATATATAGTCTTTAGCTATCGCGATGCGCTTCAACTATAATTTTAAATCGGTAGAATAAAGCATTGACTTTTTTTGCCTACTTTGATAAAGAATCGAATAGATCAAAATGTTTTTTCCTTATTATTATCTCAGTATGTCTGTTTGCTTTTTCATCTGTTTATATTTTCGGTACTTCGTATCGAGTACTTTGACTACTCTCGAATGAACAGTATCTGTAAGAATTTGTAAGAGTAGTACTTTCCACGAATACATAATTCGCGATTTAATGTAGAGGGCTGACAAGCAGAGGCACTTCTAAATTGCTGCCTTGAAATTGCTAACTATTACGCTCAGTGTATTATCGATTAGGATATGTAAGCGCTGTTTGAACTCTATCTAGAATACTGTTCATTTAGGTATGTATGTATATATATTGTTCAACCAATCGATCGATCGTTTAATTAACATTCACACACATATAAACTATCGAATATTCGGTCAACTATTGAAAGATGAGCAATATATCTAATGTCAATTGGCTATTGAAAATCTCTCGAGTATATGTGCTTACGTACATTACGTGTCTCTGTCCTACCGGTTGTTTCAAAAATATAATACACGATTGATCAGAAAAGGAAACAATCGGTAACAAATTGCAATCGACTCCAAAATTAAAACTACCCCTGTGACGAAAACAAATTTGAACACTGCCCGCTTCGTGTACAGTCAAATCTATGAATTTTTCGCAAAGTATCCTTTTTATCTGCTATGTCAGTTCTTCTCACCAAGTTTCAGGTTCTAGATCTATCTAATAAATTTCTAAATTAAAATTATCCTTCGACAAGAGTAAATTTCAATACTTGCAACTTTATCTACAAATACCGCGAATCCTTCATGAATATTTTCTTATCTGTTGTGTCTCAGTGCTTCTGCTCGAGAGTCGAACACTAAAATCACAATATGTATCGCCAAAGACAGGTTGGATTCGCGAGGATTCGTCTCGTGTAACATTACTTGAATCGTGATCGTCGCTCGAGGCGCGCACAGGCGTCTGACCCATGCGCTTCTAGCGCTCCGCGCTCCAGGCAGCATCGAAGTGTGGGAACTCCTCACCTCGAAGCCTCCCGACGACCTTTGCCGGCAACCTGCAACCGCATATCTCGCTGCACCCTTGAAACACCGGCATAGATACACCTCGACACGGTTCCCTTTTTGTTCTCTCTTTCTTTTCCTCTCCTTCTATCTTCGCCTGTTTCCTCTTCTTTTCCCTCCTCGAGGGCTCAATCAGAGCCCAAATGGAGTCCTCAGGATAACGGGTTCAAGGTGGACCATTAGCTGTGACGTGTTCCGGTTTACAGAAGAACCTATTGTGTCAAGCTGATTGCATGCCGCAGGCAGAATATCCGCGCGGCCATTTATCTTGCGCCTTCGGCAACTCTCCGAAAAAACGCCGATCTGGAAAAAACGCCGCGTCGGGAAAAAGTGATCGAATCGGGTAGGATTGAGCCGTTTGAAGCAGCCGCTGACTAAAATGACGAATTGAGCTTCGCGGTATCTTTAACTTCTTTTTGCGTAATTTGATTATTTCGATGGCTTGCTAATCAGATATTGTATAAAATCACATTTATGTGCGGAAATAATACGTACAGTAGTACGCAGTCTATGTACAGATATTTTCAGGAACCATGATCCATCTTTGTCGTGTTTTTTATGTTGCTAAAAACCATCAACGTACAATTTACAAACAATTTTACGTAGCATTGATAAAGACAAATGCAACGCAATCAATACACATTTATTTGATTATAAAATGCCATAGAATCTTTAGAACGGTTCCCTCCAAAAAGATATTCATCATTTCGCTAAAGGTGAACATACAATGTTTGTGCAATAAGCCACCGATGGTAAATGAATTCGATTTGTGGAAAGCAAAGTTTTTTGTTTTATTTACTTTATATTGTTCTAATCGCTATTTTCCAGCGTAGCAGAAGAATTAAAATTACATTCATGGTTACATTCCTTGATAATGTGAAGTATCTTGAATGTAGAACTGTACACTATTATAAGTTCTTTTATACTTTTGTAACTGGATATATTAAAGTAACTGTTTTATGGGAATTCAATAGTTCGGACGTAGAGCATCTCACGAGGCGGATTCTTTTTTTTTCAAAGAAGAAAGCATTACGCTTTTAGTTACTTCGTTATTGTATGCATTAATCGCTTTATTAGTGGTTGTCGACGCCAGGCGTTTCCTCTATTATCATTTTAATTATACCCTTCGATAAAACGCCAGAACGTGGAATTCTTTTTCATTTTGAAATGGTAATCCTGATTCTCTGTCCTATTTCGAAATAATTCCGCAAAAATTTACAAAGTTCCAAACACAGTTACATTGGGTGTAGAAAGTATTCGTGCATGTTATTAACTAATTTCTTACAAACAATGAGTATGTACATATTTTGGGAAAACTCTAGAATAGATGCAATACAGAAGAAAGATTATTTACTTGTATAAATTGCGAAATTTAAAAGAAAGAATAGCGGAAATTAATAAATAATTGTACAATTGAAATTTCTTAAACTCCATATTAGAAGGACATAAAACATACAAACATTAGATACCTGAAAATGAAAAGAGAAGATACGAGATTAATCATGTTACACGTATCGATCACTCTCGCTATGATTCTGATAATCGACGCCACGAATCAGTCGTTCCTCTGTTTCCATTAAAATAACAGAGGCAGTTAAAATGATTGAAACACTGAATTAACAGGGTTAATATAAATCTTCTATTTCCAACAATATTTAAAATTATAATGAACACGTCACAAATGATTTAGCAATGATACAGTTAGTTTGTTACAGCAATTTGAGCCGACTTAATAATTTCTCGATATATTGGTTAGGCTGAGCGACCTGGTTTTCATTCGCCTGAACCTCTCGATGCAATTCTCAAATGATACTGATTGCCCTTCGATCGCTCCCTTTGTCTTCTCTTGGAGACGATCCGCGCTACGCTAGGATCACGCCACCGTTCGCGCCTCTGATCGCATATACTACTTTCTTTGTATGGGCAAATAACGGCCGAAACGAAGTTTCTAGAGCTATGCGTTTGTCGCTACATTGTATGTATTTTGCCGTTCATGTCAGGCGATCTGTCGACGATACTGTAGTGCCAAGAGAGACGGTTAGGAACACGGCCTATAGTAAGCCTGAGGGCGTAACACTCGGCATTGCAGATCGCTATGT
The DNA here is from genome assembly GCA_014737365.1 of Bombus soroeensis. Lineage (NCBI taxonomy): Eukaryota > Metazoa > Arthropoda > Insecta > Hymenoptera > Apidae > Bombus > Bombus soroeensis. The sequence continues at coordinate 2,710,137 of JACXIL010000033.1, read as the reverse complement.
CTATCGTTACGGTTCTCCAAGGTTTTCAAACTTTAATCTACGAAAGAAACAAATCACGAGGAGAAAGAAAGAAGGAGATAATGCGAGAGATCTTTCTCGGTGACCTTACGCGACGAGCAAGGAAGGATCGAGGTCCACTAGGCGACCACGATCTTCGATCTGGATCGAACGAGTGGTGATCCGGTTTCTGGTCCCATCGAAGGTGAAGGCAATTACTATCACAATGGCGAGTCCTCGAGGGTGCATTCGTTCGTCCTGCGACCTAAGTACAGGCTACGATCAGGATCTTGGTTCGCGGATCGTTGCATCCCCCGCGATTGCATCGTCAATGATTGCTGCTTGCCTTCGAGAACGGACCTTTAAGCCCTGCAGCTGCGTTTACATGTTCATCGACTCCTCCGTACCGAGGCAAAGTCAACCTCGTGATTTTTGCGCGGCGCGGCATTCATCGTCGGACGGCTGTCAAGTGTTTGCTCACCGCTTTAACGACGATTTTCCCTTTCTTTCTTTTTTTCTAACTGCGTGTAGTTGGAAAGTATCTTCCACGATTTATTTCTCCGGATAGATTCGAAATCGTAAAATTGTTATCCGACAGACGATTCGTTATCTCGTTACGAATTCTTGTCTGATTAGACGAATAATTCGTTTTAGCTACTTGTACAATGCAAAAAGAATATCGCGTGTTTCGTGTTGTGTCATTTTAGGCTTGCATAATTTGTACATTTGGATGGAACAAGAAAGGTTTGGTGGAAAGTAATCGATTTTCTATATAATAATAAAGAAAGTCTATATACATATTTCTTATATCTTTCCTACTGATTACCAAACTGACTATTCTTTAGCATCTACCTCTCCTTCGAACGACGGGCAATCACTAGATGAATATTCGATGACGAAGTATTAGTCGAATGTAATGCGGATGAAATTCACGGACGATATCGTCATTTCGAATATTTTAAACATTTCAAATACGACGAACAATCGACGAAGGCTTAAGAAGAAGAATCGGAGATCTGGCTTGTGAAATAGTATACAATTAGAAATTTCCATTATAATTACAAATGACGATCGAAGGAGCGCGTCTGTATAACCAGGACTCTCGCACCTACATGTAATTACTTTAGTTTTGTATTCAAAAATCCATCGCGTTCTATCGGGCTTACAAATGACTTTTTCTCCGAGAACGAACGAACGTGCCTCGTGAATTCTTTGATCCATTAACCTCGGTACAATAGTGGTCCTGTTCTACATTTCTTAACTAACTTATCGCTAATTAGACTATCGAGATTCCATTGTACTTACTTTCCAGACCACGTAAATAGCTTAAAGGAATCACAGTCTTCGTACATTTCATCATATCTGAGTCGTCATCAGCGAAAAAACTCACGAACTCTTTTCCACAGAAAATCCATTATCATATGAAATCAATGCTAATACGAAGAATCCTTTAGAGAATCTTTCTCTAATTTTACAATCTCCCTAATTAACGATTTTATTCGTACCCTATCTCTCTCTTGGACTTTCAACAATTTCCAATTAACTTGATATCTTAGTACCATTTTCACATATGGTGCCATTTTGAAACATTGCTGTGAACGTACAGTGGCTACAAAAGGTATTGGGCACACCGTTTTAGTTGTTATAACATTTACGTGGAACAGCTGGCAAAATGTTTTCGATCGGACAGAATTGACTAAAAGTATCATCTTTATTTTGTAGCTTTTTTTCGTGAATCGGTTTTTATATCGTTGTAAATAATTAGCAAGAGTCATGAAAAGCTGCAAGATTATCGATAGAAGAAATATCATCCACGAATTGTGCAAGTTCAATTTCTTTAATATCACGACGTATTAAAGCAATCACACGCACACGAGCAAACATAATAAAATATACAGAAAATGGCATTTCTTCGAAAATTCGAAATTAGCAAATTTGATCGATTACTTTTCCAAAACCAAAGTCACCGACGAATCTCTTTTTTCTGCGCAATACTTCGTTTGTTTTCCTGTTCCTTCCGACTATAAATAAAATAATTTCTGATATATTGTCGTTACTTACTCTAGACCGAGCTTCCTTTACTTTCTTATTTAGTTTCAACGATATACACGTATAATAACATTTTACAGCTGTTAAACACGAATATTTTTAGGCAATTTCGTGATCGAAAACTTTTTGCCAAAAAAGTGCTGCTGATTGATTAGGTTCAAGTATAGTAAATTTCATATCATGACTGTTTGAGTACTAAGTTTGACACTATGAAAATGAAATGTATAGAATCTGATAAAAATCGTTTCATTGTAAAATAAGGGTGCGCGCCAGCACGCTTTGCAAATACTGCAATGTTTCAGATTTTCTTAAATTGAAGATTTAACAAATTACACTATACTATGAATCTATGCTGTAATATATTATAATTATAATACATTGGACATCAAGGTCATTGGCTCGGTTCAAGGAGCGACCCACGACCTTTAGATGATCGAGCCATCGAGTCTCGTAAACGCATCGGATTAACTGGACTGTGTAATATGCACTTGTACGATCGCACGCGTATCTAATGGTGCCAGCACACCTTTCTCTACCGATGCTCGAACACCTGTTTTCAAATATACCCGCGTGACGTTCCTACGCAATCTTTGGAGACAGCCACACCTGTCTATCGTTACGAACGGATGTATCGGGCTGACGAAGAATCCAGCCGCGCCTATTTTTAATTACCTTATTAACGATATCGTCGTCTGGTCTTAAAATCAGATTAATTTTAAATGATGGATCGTCTCTAGCGATGGAGGGGATATTCGGCCGCGCAACGTGAAATTTTTACGAGGTTTAATTGGTTAACTGGTGGAGAATTTAAAATGGTATTTTGGCAGTTTGGCTTATCGAAGAATTTGTATTCTTACTTTAGTTTTATTTAATGTATTTTTAATTATATCCGGTATTTTTATCCTACTTTTATTCTACTTTTATGATATTTACTTTTGCTCACTTTTATCTTATTTCTATTTATTTAAATTTATTATAATATTGGAAGATGGACTCGTGCAATATCAAATTTCAACAAGACGTAAAACGCCGTCACGCTTTTTATTCATAAAGTTCTTTTAATTAGAAGAAACCGAATACTCTGAGGACCCGAAGAACTTGTTGGTGATAGTGACGAAGAATTTGAAACAGAAATTATATTATTTAGTAAAATATTCCAACGATTATAATGCTTCGGAACAATTACAACATCGTCCCCGCCAAACATAATAATTTCATCGATCCGAGCCTAATTTCTCTACGAAACGAATCAACATTGCAACTGGAACGAATTCCATGAATTCCAAACACCCTCGATGCATTCACATCAGGAAGTAATACGCGAGGAGAAATTCAGTGGATATTGCAAGAAAAGGAACATTCCTGACAACAGGTTAGACCAGCATCATACTGTCTGTGGACGATACTTTTCGATTCGAGGGAAGTTTTGCGCTTGTCAGTTGCTCGGCCACGCCTGTTGGAACAGCCTGGAGAACCAACAAGACGAAGGAAAAAAGAAAAAAGAAAAAAGTAAAAAGAAAAAGCTGTCCCGTTCCCAAGTAAGAACATAAGCTCGTTCTTGCGCCCCTCGGTCGTTCTACGAGCTCTGTCTAACCGGGATTCCTCGATTGCTTCGCCAACGACGAAGAAAAAGGACGAAGAAAGAAGTGACACGTGCGTCCAGTCTTCCGGCGACAGGTTACGCCGGATTTTCACGACTCTTTGACCGAACCAGTCGCCGATACCGCCAATTAAGCGCGCTTCAAGCACGATCGGATGACGATTTATCGCCGGTTAAGGCTCCATTCTTGGACAGACTGGCACTCGCGGCTGGAAATGTTTTCATTCCGCCGGAGGTTCTCCTTGGACTGTCGTGCGATTAGCACGTCGATGCTCGCCGTGAAATTTAAAGACTGACAGGTTGAAACACGGAGATCGACCGGGTGTGTAGCTGGTTTTCGATCGCGTGGCCGTAAGAAACGAATCGTATCCGATCTCTCTGGCTTTGGCTCTGCACGATGCGATGGAGGGTAGTGGAATAGTTTTACCGGGCTGTGATAGCGGAGAGAAACGGGGAAGATGGATGGTTCGCCATGTTTTGTTTGGTAGATCACCCGCATGATGGATGGGCAAAGGAGTATATGCTCGTAGGTAATTTTACAGAATGTAATTTGTTAGGGTGCGTGAAATGTGAAATGAAGTTGATAGGTAAATTAAAGTATGATAGTAAAGGATGTGTTTTTCAGATTTTACGTGGTTGCGGTGAGTTTTGGTATCTTGAACTCTTAATGACAAACGATATTACTGAATTGGCAAGTGAAAAGACTTCCACCGTAGCTTAGACTTCCACTGCACACATACCTTACAATTTTACAATTTCGCTTTATTGTAGCAGTCATTATCGCTGAATTTCTAACTTATAAAATATAGTTGTAAAAGTTTTCTTGTTTCATGGTTGAATTTGTTACTGGGTGCTTATTTTCACTAACATTCCAATTCTTTTTTTTCGCTATTCATGGATTACTACAGTATTTGCTAGAGCATGTATTGCAGAATTAATTTGAAATATTTTGGATCGTGTCAACTTGGATCTATCAACTTATGAATTTGATGGTAATGATGCACACCTAATACGAGATAAGTTAGCCCCTTAACGTACAACGTTCTTCGATCCGACCGGTCAAAAATGCACCATTTCTTTAACGAGATTGCTTCTAGGGTACATAATAAGATACTTTTTGCAATACTAATGTTATACCTTACGTTCTTTGTACTATAAGGTGCAAAACACAAGGTTAGAAATGGAAGGAAGACGAGTGATTCTACAAATACGAGAATATGATTATTTATTACTACAAAAAATATGTTACGAACGATTGGTTGGCTGCATCTCACACAAGCACGAGCTTCAACACGTTTGTCTTGGATCCGATGTTCATTTCGTACAATGCTTTAGGCTAATAAAACATTTACCCGTCTTTATATTGTGAAACTTCACATACCTGTGTAATACATAAAACTATCATGAACTACTTCACTACACTTCATAATCTCGGGATTTTCAATTCACGTGCCACATTCAAGAGGAGATCATACATAATCTAAAGTATGTAAAGAACCAATAAAAGACCTGTCCTTCTAAAATCACTATGTAAATTTAAAATTTACGAATTTTTATGAGCGGAACTAAGGAAACAGAACTTGGATACAGAGAGATCTTCGCTTAATAAGTAGTCACGAGTAGTAACGAGTACCGTAATTTGAATATTTTATACATGTACATGTTTGTACATTGCGTGCATTGCGCATGCAATTTGTACATCCTTAAATTTCCCATAAATGTATAAATATCCGCAATCTAGAAGTCATAGTCACGTATAGTGAAGCCCCGTTACGATCATCTGCCGTTTCACCAAACTCTCGCAACTTCCGCGAAAGGCAGGCACTTTGCGAGGCCTGCATGGATTGCGTGGTACGTCGCGTCGCGTCGCGTCGCGTCGCATCGCGTCGCGTCCGCGAGAATCGGCCGCGCTTCCCTATTTATTTTCTCGCCGCCAATTAATTCGGGCCGCGGTGGCGTGGCGTAGCCCCGCGTGGACCAAGACAAAGCAATCGCGCTCTGGTATCTGCGGTGGCGGGCCGACCGGTCGTTTAATTAGCGAGTATTGTGCAGCGAGAGGGCGACCGCTATCCCTCCACGGTCGGATATCGCATAACAAGATCTTATTCAGCGTTCGCCGCACCGAGGGTTAATGATGCTATCGCCATACAGTGCCAAAGCGATCGCATTACAGATACTATTCCGGCGTATTCGACGTGGACCGCTCGCAAGGAGGCGCATACGACGTCGATATTTCTTTAACGATCGCCGCTGATCCCACGTGGACCGGCAACCACGTTGCTTCTTTCTTCTCTTCGTTTCCTTCTTCGTTTACCTTGTACTCTGTCGTTTCTCCTCGTTCACCCCCTTCGATCTTTTGTTAACGGGCCACGGGAACCTTGTCGTATTACCTGGTAAGGATTTCGCTGGGACTTTGCCCGATTAATCGACGAAAACGATAACCAACAGTCGGACCTTATGAAGATTTTATCGCGCCGCAGCCGCGCTGGGTCGCCGGACGGTACATCGTTCTCGAAATTGTAACGTTTGTTCGGTGTGATTCAATGGTGAATGGTTTGGGGAGGTCGAGTATTTCGCTGTGTTTATTGTTAGATTGTGAACTTTTATGTAGTTGTGGGAAATTTAAAAACGCTAAAGTGTTCAAATCCTATATAATATCGATGGCTTACTCTACAGACGTTGTACGTCCGCTTTTTGTTGCACGTAACACTTTATTTTATATGCCAGAAATAGTTCTTCACTGTTTCTTTATGCTATATAAAAATCATATTTGTATCTGCTTCATAAATTTACGGAAAATGATATTTTTATCCATTGTATATAGTTTATGTAGAAATATTTTCAAAATCCATGATCCGCCTTTGTAACTTTACGTCGCTAAAAAGGATCAATCGCAATTTTACAATAGCTATTGGCAAAGATACAATTCAAGAAAGATTTATTCATTTATTAAGTAGCATTGAATTTTTAGAATCGTTCCTCTCAAAAACGATAAAAGTCGACGTACAGTAATTTGACCAGTAAGCCATCGATGTGTAAAAATGTGAAAAATATTCAAAATGAAGTACTTGTTGTAAGATTTCATTAAGACTTAATTTATTTATATTAGCAAAAATATAAAATTGCATAAAAGTTCGTAGTCTAATTATTATTAACAGATTGGTAGAAGTAGTAAGATATGCGATAAAACAGAAATTTCTTTATGTAAACACGGTACCTACATCATACGCTTAAGGTATGAATATTCGCACGACTAATTACGATAGCCGATGTTGAAACTAATTAAGCAGTAATTTCTAACCGCAAACTGGGCAAGTGTATCTAATACGCAATTGTAATTAACATCATTATATAACTCCTATAGCGAACGTTATGCTCCTTGACATTAAGACAAAGACATAGTCAAGTGCCATTTAAATAGGAAGAAAAAGAACTTAAACGTACATATACCGATCTCTTTTTAAATATCGATCACCTACATGTCCGTGCTGGAATAGCTTTAATCGCTTTTATATAAATTATCTCTGAATATCGCTATAATTCTTAACGCGCTTGAACGAAGCGCCGAACCAAGAACCAAATTAAAACAGGATCCAAAATGAAAATCAATAAACGCCAGTGCTTCTGAGCTGCACCCATAAATTAACCCTAGGAACGCAAAAACGCTCGATGGAAATTACCACTTCTCACGAGATTCCAAATAAAAAAAAAGCGGAAAAAACTCGGATGCATCTTCATGTTATGGCAAAAGAACGCCATCGATCAGTTGCGCTCATTATTCAAAACGCGTTTAACTTATAATTAACCTGCTAATTATATTTACATATACGGCAGAAGGCTACGATAATGCAGATGGAAGGCCTGGAAGAACGATTTTTATACGCGCCTTTAGTCTTCTCTGCTTCGCGAACGATCTTTGAATATCTCTTTTTTTCTTCTCTTTCAACCGAAACCACGTGGGCTGGAAACGATTGTTCCAGTCGAAAAGTCCGAGTACGACTGAAAGTTTCGGGGCGTGGGCAATAATTTACGATGCTACACGGTAACTGTTCGTAAGTACCGACGAAAGCAACGCTAATGTCCTTCTTCGCGTGGCCTGGCTCGCGCGAGCGCCATCCTGGAGGGAAAAAAGGGGATGAAGAAGAGCAAGACCGGCTAGCCAGCCTTTACTACGCATAAATCTGCGGTCTCGCCCGACCTCGACTGGTTTTACTGCTGTTCCAGGAAAACCCACACCCCAAAATGCTGGTCGATAGCCCCACCAACCATCGATGTAGGTCTCTGTGCCTCCGGTCTGTGGTCACGAACGTATTGGATCGTTTACGTTAGTCCGTGAGTTATGTAGGCTTTGACCAATTGCTTTTAAAATCCATAAATTTTAACATTGTCACGAAAACCGGTACTTGGAGATAGAGTATTATTAATACTTGATAGGATGGCGCATTGTTAATTTCAAGCTACACAGGAAATTCAATTTAATTTTAAATTTAAACGCGATTCTAAATTAACCTTACGCTTGAATTATTAACCCTTGAGGCGACGAACCAGTGCAATAAAATAGAATACCACGTCTTTCTTTATTACCGTATCTTATTCGCGTCTTCTTGAAAGAGCACATTAAGCAATTACGATTTTTATACGTATGAAACTTATCCGCTGAATTTATGTCTTTATTAATATAGAATTAAAAAATTTCATCGCAAGATCCAAACACGTACTTTTACATTCTTCAAATAATCTTTATAACATTCTTTCAAACGCGAATGCGAACGAATGCATTATTCAACGATACATAGTGATGAAACTTTGTTGGGCCTATCTCTGAAAGTTGCAGTAATATAGAAAAGTATAATAGGTGCATGTTGACCTCCGTAGTTTCCTAGCCTAAAGCTTATGGAAATGGTTCAACATGAATCAGATAAAACGCTACAGGAAATTTTCACAAAACCCGAATCTGTGCTGTAAAATTGTTTTTCTAGTATACGCGGAATCAGATGCCAATAAATTGAAAAATGTTATGAATATCAAAATTGGCCAAATTTGTAATCAAGATACGTGACAGATAAGAGAAAATGTAGTAACTTTATCATATTAAATTGATTAGCACGATAATGTTAAATATGTATTCTTTAAGTCCAACGTTTCGAATGAGATAATAATGCTCGGAAACTTTAATAATTTCGTAACGATTTTCCAAGTATACGTAAGTTTTTTGTAAGTATTCTGATATTTATGAAAAGAGGTGTTCACTTTTTCCTTCGTTCGTTCCAAACCAGAATCTTATATTAGCATACTGAAAGCGAAGGGCAGTTTATCTACAAACATGCAGGAAATTTCCCAGCCTATCTATGTTAATCGTATCTACGCCAAAAGAAATAAAAACAAGATACGACATTCTTTCACGTAGCAATGCTCGTAGCAAATGTTACACACGTCGATGCATATTGATAGCAGGTGAACGTGAAATGTGACGAAATAAGAGCACACACAGTTGCAATGAAATGAACGCAACAACAAGTGGATAAGACGTTTGGAACGAGTTGAAAATCGCCATATGTAAAACGGCTAAAACGGCTGGAATCCGGATCGATATCGATGTTCCGCCACCAGGGAATCCAGACGGGAGTAATCAGACGCTTCCCATCATCTAGTTGGTGCGTTGCGAGAGATCCTCACGGCCCGTTTCTATCTAGTCTCGACGTGAGAAGTTTCGAGTTCCCACAAACGTCGAGAAAACTTGGAAATTGTGCGACCTTTGCGTCGTCAACGTCGAAGAATGGCGCATGCTACGTGTATATACCTTGTCGTCGAAGGAATGAGAACGCGAAGATTGCGATTCTTAATGAAAATTTCGCTGCGCAACTGTGTATCAATTTTGTCGTTGATGAACGGGTGAGTATCGAACTAGTTGGAACTCAGTGTCGTTTATTATAAGTCGTTGAACAAGTCGTCCTCTCCTTCGTCCATGTTCAGCCCTGATTAGCAGTTGTACGTTCTCGGATCAAATTCTAAGGTGAAATACACACGGTAGCAAGTATAGCGTGACATTACGGTAAATGGAGGAAGATGTGTTATCGAGCTAAACTAGATGCTCGTATCTTTGGAAAAATGTATTACTCCTAGAATGAAATTCTTTCGATTCAAAATATAAATTACACGTCAAATTGTGTTTGTCTCTTAGAATATCTTGAAAAAGTTACTATATTTCTTACTTGTTTCCGTAATCATAAATTATTTTCTTAGAAACGACTTGTACATTTTAATGTAGCGTAATAGTAAGATACTTATTTCTTAATATGCGATGCAGAAAGATATGTCTCTTACTTATCTAGGATATTTGAAATAGCATGAAAATTCGTCAGGAAATTATTCTGGAGAAAGATTTACGCGAAGATAAACGAGCGAGTATCTTAGACCTGTCCTAGCTTTAATATCTCTGTGACAAATTTTATCCGCTTCTTCCTTGCGTCATGTTCGCCACATTGCGAACAACACGGATTTCCCATATCCGTGCATCAGTATCACCGATCCCCATGGCACAAACGAGTCGCTGAAGAGGCTAATCCAAGCTCTCGCAACGATGATGATCACGCTACGAGTATCTCTAGACATCGTGCTATCCCATCCAATTCCGTGTTGGATAAAAACGATCATTTATTAACGAAACAAACGCAGGATCGGCTTCTTGCTTCCGTCGTGTCGGCATTATACGTCCAGTTAAGGATCGCGCCGCGGTAAATCCTCTCCAATGATGTTGGATGAACCCGCGCGGCACACTTGCCGCCCGTTTCCAACGTGTGCCGCGATAAAAAGCTCGTTACGCGTGTAAATCCATCGTGAGTATCCTTCATGAACACGGAAAAGGGAAATGAAGCTAGGAAGAAGAGAGAAAGACAATGTTTGATGAAGACAAAGCGAGAATCCATACCTTTGGAGTCACGACCGTGTAAAGCAACTTTGTAGAGGAGGGAAAAAAGGGAAAAGGGGGAAGAAAGAAATGGATAGAAGAAAGAAAGGGAAGAAGATAAGGGAAAACAAGAATGGCGGGAGAAAAATGAGAAAGATAAAGAAAAGGGAAGGTGGAGGAAAAAAGGCTGGCAGATAAGGGAAAGGTTAAGGGATAACAAAGAATAAAGGATATTAATCAATCTCGGCAAATGTGAACTTGGAAAATACTCTGGAACATGTCAATGAAAAATTTATGTATTTGTATTTGTTGAATGCAAGTGCTAGTATTATTCAGTATCCTGGTGAAATTTTGGAATTTAAAAATTTCTCTCCAAATTACACACACGACTGAACCACTAATGAGAAAACATAGCTATTATCTCGATTTAGCTAGGTAAATATCCTTGATGTTTTATGTATTTTCTTAGATTTCTGCTAGTCAACGTAGATACGGAAACTTTTGTGACAATCGATTTTACACCTTAGTTCGATTGCGTTCGTAGAAAGTAGTTACAGGACTTGAAACGAGTCGCGGAAGAGCTAGCTTTTGTTATCTACAGTCGTATAAGTTCACAGCTAGATAACAGAGACACTCCTCGTTGTCGATTATCGTGAAAAATGTTTACGTCTCCGATAGTCTTACCCAGAACAAATACCTTACCCCGGTTGAGATATCGGACTGCTTTTTGCCGATTTCTACTCAACCAGCCGCCTCTGCACGCTAGTCTCGACTCACGCAATCATCTCTTACTTCCCCGAAAAACTTTTGCTTTTATCTATTATCAACATTCACTGAAAAGATGACTACAAATTCACCAACTATTAATTAATAAAAGATACAATTATATAAAAAAATACAGATGATAGAGAAATCTGATTACAGATTGGAATTCAATGTGAAAAAATACACAAATACATAATACGATACACAATACATGTTCAAAATATTTTGCACATTGAATAATAGTCTTCGGATAGCTGGAATCAATAACATTTCTACAGGGTTATCTGAATCGAACGTCACAACTTTCAACAACTGATAGCGAGGAACGGTCCAGTATTTTCTTTTTCTTTTTTTCGTTTATTGTTACGTAATACAATAGATGCTTAATTTCACGAAGAGGATAAGAAAATAAAAATAAAAAAGTATCAAGGATGACGAACGATATCACGTTCCACAATTGACGTCACAAAGCTGACTTTATACTAAAGTAAAGAAGTCGGACAAATTTCAAATAATTTGCGTTTTATTTCGACTTTCGTGAAACAGTCACTCTATTTGGATAACCAGAACGGAAATCCTATAAATCTTATCCAGTCATCGACACCGTCGCGCGATTGACTTTGAAATTTATTAATACATTCTCTCTAGAGCTGTTGATTATGTGCAGCCGGCAGCTCGGTTGCAAAGTTCGCGTGGTTGCACTTAGCGAATCCTGGGCCTGAGTTTATGGTCTCATAAATAAGGGAACGTAAAACCAATACGCCGACTTTTTATGCAGCGAACGAAAGCTGCGCGAGTCCTTGCCGCTTTCTCAGCGTCGAAAGGATGTAAGCGGAAACGTGTCTACATATACTCCGAGCTTCTGAACCGAAGCTTCAGAACACGCGCGAACGATGGTCGATAAGCTCGCCTAATTTATCGCCTCTTTTTCCTCGAAGGTTCATGCACCGAGTTGCATCCGTTCGTTTCGTGTGCCGATGACTGCTGTCTTTGTGCTGATCGTTTCGAAGATGTATCCTAATGAAAAGACAATGCCAACTCTGCGATCTTACATTTAAATAGAATTCTATTTATGTTTGTCTCGCTAATGCCGGTTTTATTTAAAATTAATACTGAAACCTATTAAAGTCGACTCGGCGTCCAAAGTAGATTGATCTACGAACGATAACCCAACATTTTTATTGTAAACATTAGAAATAGACGAATCTTTATTAAAACTATATTAATCTCCAAAACGAACTCGTCCCTCTTACGCAGGATATAAATTATATATTAAAAAGCAACTAGAGTATTTTCATTTTTAACATATGCTTATAAATCAGATCCACCGAGCACTCAATAACTGAATTAAGATCGGACAATAAATTCGGAGAAAAAGTAAAACTCGACTAAACTGCATGAAAATCATCGCAATCCTCGACGTAACGAAAGTAGCTCTCATTCCAAGCACTACCACCTACGCATGGACCAGCCAGAGGCATTGAATATTCGAAAATTAATGTCAGTCAACTGATGCCAAGCTCAGAAACGAAGTCGCACCTTTTTGGAATCCACTGGTGAAACTCTGGATGAATGAAACGGGGACGGAATGACGAAAAACAAACTCACACCTTCGAAATTGATGAAAGCGGAAGTAACCTTGAATCCGCAATGTTCCACCAAGCCCAAGGGACGACAAAAATCTGCACCTCGCATCATTGCACGACACTCGCATTACATAATCCCCCGGAGCCTGCAGTATAACTTCAGAGTCGGACCGTGCGTGGAACACCCTGCACCTGCGATCGATCGGCGATACTCGTCCGTGGTGGTCCCCGGTCTCGCATGCGAGGAGTTCCTCGCGGCCTTTTCGAATGCGATAACGCGACGCGCTCCTCTGCACGTGTTCCTGTGGTTCCCTCGCGGACGCATCCTCGTGCGACATAAAACATTCCCCGGCGATATAAATCGGCCGCGCAACGAGATCGATCCTCGTTACCGCGTCGCGGCGTAGACAGTCGACGAGCTGGAGGCTTTACCGGTCAAAGGGAAGGGGGTGAGAGAGCAGGGAAGAAGGGCTGGACGGCGCCTTTTGTTTTTGCCCCGTACATCAGATACTAGTCTGTCCGTTATCAACGAGTGGTATCAAGCCCACGGCGAGGATGTAAGTATACGCGGCGAGTTCCACGCTGTGCACTGTGTGTCTCAGATAAGATATCTCCGGGTACGGGGTACCGATGCCTCTGTCCACCGTCCAAGCTCCACCTCCATCGTATTGCTTCGTCCTCTCTGTCCTAAGAACGTGCCAATAAATAACTCGAACCCATCGGTTTTTGCCGATCGTACCGTCTCACCCTGTGGCGCGAACGCGCGAGCTTCGATTCGTGGATCCTCTCGGTCGGTTTGCTCGGATCGTTTGATAAAAATGAGAGTCTTCTTTTTTAGGCTGAGGTGTGAAGCGAACCGGTGTTTTAAGATGGACTTTTTTGGACTACGAAGATTCTTGTAGATCGTGAGAGGCTGGAAATAGGTTTCGGATTGTAGGAAGTTTCGGAAAGGTTCTCGCCATCGATTTGATCTATGTACCCGCGGTAGCTGCGGTAAAAAATAAAAGATATTTGTGCATTATTTAGTATTGCATTTACAGTGGCTATTGGTATTATTAAATGGTAGCAAACTTAATATGCTTGGAACTAATTGATTAGTACACAGATGCAACATACATAATAGCTACGGTGACGTGCAAATACTTTTTCTAATTACTATGCGTATATATGCTAATTGATTAGATTCGAGTATAATGATTTTCGTATCATTTAGTGGTACTTGCATATGATTACAAAAATTTGATTCTATGAATATGGAATGTAAAAAATCTGATAAAGGAAATATCGCGCTGTGTACGATGGACAAATATATTTTGCAGCCAATGTAAAGTTTATTACATATTTCGTTCCATTTCGTCCACTGCCAAGTACGTACGACGATCTCAAGTTGTAGAGAGTTTGGAAAGATTTAAACTTTCCTTATCGAATATTCATAGATTCTTTAATTAATCTTCAAAATGCAATATGCAATTATCTTGGAGCAATAGCAAAACGCCTTTGACTATCGATAGAAACAACGATTTGTTACAATATCTGAAGAACACATTTAGAGTGAAAACGCTTTGAAATATTCGTTTTCCCGAATACGGGAAACGAGAGAAGATAGATCGTGGACCGTAGCAGAAGCTTCGGGATTACCGTAAAACCCCTGTCGACAATGTCTAACTCAATGTTCCTTTTTTGTGGGTTTTAGCGAAACGTCGGTTTTATAAGCGCCTGACGGACCACGCGATTTCGTGAGGCGGATAATAGCAGGGCGGGCTGTTTCGCAGAGCGTGCGACGCTATTAAGAGAGGTCGTTCGTTTGATGTCCTGGAAGTGGTGGACTGCGCGCACGAGCATCCGCGGATCAGCCGGAACAACGAAAATTACGATTGGCCAGGAGAGTCGGTTTAGCAAGTTAAAATATGACTCGCGGCGCGAGAGATCGGAATCGCAGCCAGCCACCCTATATAATCTGCGCTCGGAAATTACACGATGATGTCTTGTCGGATAAACTCGGCGAAGATGATAATGTTCAACGGCCATGCAAACGAATGGAAATCGATGTCTTCGAAAGGATGTATCGCTCTCTTTCTTTTCTCCGTTCATCCTTTTTGCTTCTTTCCAGCTACTTTTGGAGCTTCTTTCGAGCATCTTTGGCCTCGTCGCCACGCGTTCGCGCTCGTGCTAACGAGTGATAACATCGCTATCGATTACGATGCTCGTACGGGGAACGCGTTTAAAAGTAAACGCGACTGGTTCTGTCTGATTGCGGGGCCATTCGCGGATTACCATTTTCCTTCTTAATGTCTTCGCGTAACGGTTTTGAATTTTGTCGTCGTACGACGACAAAATTGTCCGCTTGATCAGCGCCAGACACGCCTGATCGGCAATCTCTTATTCTACTTAGGCGGTACTTGGACAGATTGGGTCGTTACATTTTGCCCGAGTAATTGAGGGTTCGAGAAAGAGGTAGTGGTTGTCGTTTTACTTGTAAAGTGCTAACATTTTCTGCGGAATAATGTATGCTCTTGTGTGTACGTCTTTATTTAAGTTTGAGAAACGTCGGTTTTAGAGGATCTATAAGGGAATTTCTAAGATATTTAACTTATTATTATTTAGAGATTGGATATGGATAAAAATCTTAAGCCCGCTACTGTTCTTGAATTTCTATATTTCGATCTTGCCGTTACTTTAACGACAGAAAGCGTTAGAAGACTATAATTGGATCGATAGATGACAAAAGAAACGCAGCAGGGTTGGTGGTAGTAAATTTAATAAAAACCACCTATGCAGAAATTTCAGAGACGTTGCGCTGTTTCATCTCTACTCTCTTCTATAAAAATCTGCGCAATCACCGCTTTATTTAAATGAAAACACCAAACATCTAATCCACTAAAAATTCTCTCAGCATTCATCCGGAATCCCAAAGTGGGAAACAACTGGCGAGAACTAAACTTCGTTGTAGCACGTTTCCGCCACGCGACTTTTCTGCGATCATCCACGAATGAAACGCGTCGTGTTCCTCTTGGTAGATCTGCTTGCATAAGCCTGACACGAGGATGCAACCGGTCGAAGAAAACAAACGTGCGTGTACCGATGCAGCGGGAAAAAGGTTGGCGATCCCACGGAGCCACGCGATGCTTCACGCCACGTGCACGTGATCCCGCGACCTTAAGAGCAAGAGCACTATTTCCCGCCGCCGGCGCCGCTGCGCCAACAGATTCTCTTGCCTCTTTCGTGCATGCCGTTGTGCTACAGGACGTGGCACGACACGAGACCGGAGATTAATATTATCTCGCGTGAACCGGCGAGATCGTTTTAGAGTTCCTGCACGTAGAGAGGCTGCCGCTCGACCCTGTCTTGCTTCTTCCATGCTTTGCCCGCTTCCGTTGCGCTCCGCCAAGTTGGAGGCTGTTCAGATCGTCGAGTAGCATTGCAGAATGGAGGATGGTTTCTCGAGGGGTTCGTTTCGTTTCGTTTCTCGTTTTCTAGCACAATTTTGGTGGTTTGTTTTCGCAGGATGTTAGTGGCTTTAATATTAACTCCCTTTTATACGAAGGATAAAGCAAAAATGAAATCCTGTGCAAATTTTTTGTTATTATTTTAGTGTGGGAAATTTATGTGAAATTATTTTGTTCGAAAATATCGTAGATTCGGGTCAGGTTTACGAATGTTATGGATATTGAAATGTTGAAGTTTAATGTTATATACACCTACTGTTCCGAGTATAAGAGTAACACCGATTATAGTCTGCATTGATGGTAACAGCGATCAGTCATGAATCATATTTCGTGCCCATTTGGAGTTTATTCCTTCTTTTCTGTACTTTTTTATTGAAACGCCTTAAATTCCTACGAAGAAATAATTTACAATGTTTTGTACGTTGCAGAATAAATTACAAAATACTTATTACTTTCGTACGTTATACGCTTATAAAATTTTAAAAGTATAAAATTTTAAATCCGGTAAAATACAAATTTTCTAATTCGAAATTTTTTCAAATCTATCACGTCAACCTTGAAATTTCCATGAATGTTATATCACAGAAACATCTCGTTGGTACTGCTACAAGGCTCCACAAGCGCTCCTATCAGGCAAACACGATATACTCGCGGTATTATTCGAAACGGTGCTGTAGCGAGCAGCGTGGCTCTTCGAACGTCATTAACATACACCGTTCGCATATGCATATCGCTACCGTGCGTTGTACACGAGAACACTGTACACGCGTGTCGTATGAAAGCACAGCGAGTACGTACGTGGAACAATAATGTGTACAAAGAGCGATACGACTACAGAGCCGGCAAAAAGTGCCGCTAATATTTCCCGTGTTCGCCTTTGGTGCGTGACGCGCACCCGGCACGGTTTCAACACGATTTTCTCGGAACGTTTTCTTCCAGCCACTATGAAACAATTTTCGGATCTCCCTCTCACACGTATATTGTTCCTTGACATGGAAATTTATTCCCGGAATTTAAACGACGAGACTCGGTTGTTTTAATGAATCGAAGGAGGGTGGCTTTGCTCGTCCTTCGTTTTAATACAATTTTAGAGGGGACTAGGATTTGCTACTGACAAGTATTAAACAATTTTAGTAAAGTCGTTGGAGCAAGTTTTGCATGCTGTGTGTTGGACATTCGTTCGAACTTTATAACAGCTTTATCCAAAATAGCGTGCTATACTGCATGAAATGCTATTTGTCAGTGATAAATACAAAAAAAAAAAAATAAAAGTATTTTCATTCAGAAGCATAGTTTCAGGAGAAGTTCGAGTCGAGTCAGAAACTGATAAGTATCGAGAATAATCACCATGCAAGATGCGTTGATCGGTACGATGCAAATACCAGGATGCGAAAGCAGAGTCTCTTCCTTGACCAGTTCTGAACGATTCAAAAATTCGCCACGGGCGATCGACCAAAAACGTGTGGCCCCCGTTCGAGGAGGAGACTCGGATCGAGAGGAACAATGACGCGAGAATGAAAGAGGAAGAGGAAGAATAAAAGTAAGAAGCTGGCTGCGCGAGCGATGCACCAGCATCTGGCGTGTTTAATGTCTTCGCTGATGCGCGAAACGCGTCTGGTCGTATTCTCCAAAGTACCTACAGGGCTTGATCGCGAGCCCAGAAAGTCGATGGTGTTCTCCTGTCGCGGACACCGTGTCGTATCATCGATTTCTTTGTCTCCTGCGCATCCTTCTTTAGCTACTTCTTCCTTTGTTCTTTCCTTTTACTCGTGAAACGTTTATAAGCTAAATTGAATGCCAAAGCGTTAACTTTGAACGCTGCTGTACCTACAAGCTGCAACCAAGATTCAAGTTCTCACGAAGAGTCTGGAAAATGGTTAAATTATTAATAATTATTCGCCAATTAATAAATTGTTGTTAATCCTATCATTGCCGAATATTTACTCCTGCGATAGGAAGAAGAGCAGCTTACACTGTGCCGAATAAAATTTGCAATTATCCATTGAATTAAATTTAATATAATTCTTACTTTAGATGTGTAAAGATGAAACGATGCTCGGATATCTTGGAAGTCAGGTTCCCTCGCACGAAATTGTCGACAATTTTAAACTGACATTAAATGAGTTTCATGCTTCTAGCTTAATATGTTCGATAGTGGAAAATCGATTGATTATACCTTATGCGGGATTCGTAAATTTACGGATTTGCTGCGACGGATTTCACGACTTGCTGATCAATTCATGACGCAATTCACAGAATTACTTAGTACGGTTTCTCTAGTGAAAAAGTTTTTCCTTAAGCTAATTTTTGACAAAAATGCATCAGACAAGATAGCGGTATGCCTTATGAAATTTTGTATCAAAATAATTACGAAGCGAGTTATTTTTGTAAGGTGTTAGCGATTCAAACGTACTAGTTTTCTTTTTATATAAAGAAATCAGTTGCTCTTTTATACACAGGAATTACTTGCTTTTCCAAATTTGAAAATGTTTCATCGTTTGAATAGAAAATGACTAATTTGTAACTTTTATTAGAAAACAACCCATAAAAGATGAAAGAAGGAAACTGCACTAACTCGTGCCATTATAGCAAAAAGATTCAAATAACTCGCATACTTGCATATTTTTTGCCAAAATTCCCGGCAACTTCAAAGCGGCCGATAATCGATGAATATAATTTAAATACTTGTGGAGAGTTTCCCCTATTAATTACCGAACGAATATACAGTGTATTGGGAATTTTTTTCTACATATTGATTGCACGATTACTTCTCGGCTTGGCTTTCAGCTTAGTGATTAATCATAAGACACGCAGCGAGCCGGCTGCGAATTAACCGTGTGGTTAATACCCGCCTCAATAATTAAATATCAAGCTTTATGCTGACGAACGCGGTTGAACGGTCGAGTAAAATCGAACTCGTTGTTCGACTTGAGAGATACTCGCAGCCAATAATTGGAATGAATTAATGACTCGTGAATCAAATTTCCCGTCGGATGCAAAATATTTCTTACAATCTTCGTTTAATCAAAGTACAAAGCTTTATGGGATACTAGGAACTTATAATTACAAAGCGTAATGTATCGACCGAAATGCATATACGTTCGAAAGGGAAGACAATTTTTTAATGTTACTGGTTCGTTTCTAAAATTGATTCGCGTTGTTCCAATTATTTATTTTTATCGTACGATTTGTATTCTTTGCGATATTCTTCGAGATCCAGCGTGTACATTCAGCAGGCGTTCGTATATCTTCCTCCGTGAGAGGTTCTTAATGAGTATGCCACCAATTGATGATCCTTAATTTACTTTCGAGATACTGACTCGTGCAACGTCGCGGAACTTTCGCTGCATAATTAATAAACTCTGCTGCATTCTAATTGTCGATCGATTAATCACGTGCTCCGGGTTTGATGTAGTGCTATCGGTGTTTTACATTTCGGGAATAGATCGACGAATGTTTATTGTTAATTTACATGTTTTTGTCGTACATATTGTTTTGATATTCACAGCGTTAGAGAATGTCGGACTTTCGAGAAGTTTCGAGGTTATATTTAATCGAACGTTACCGTTATTAGAGACAATTGATGGTAGCCGAGGGCCGCCAGATCTTCGTTTTTCTCGCCATTCCCCCGTGTTTGTAGCCATACATACGACTTATAGAAGACATATCGTAGTTAGTATTTGTAAGGAATGTAGTTAGTAAGTAATATCATGTACAATTCAAGTCTACGATTTTCTTATTTTTACGCAATATTTTTTGCTACGCAACACGTACTATTTTTATAGTTTTATATGTGTGTGTATATATATATATATATATATTCATTCATAGTTTGAGTTGAATGATCTTATGATTGACAACTAAATTATAACTATAAGGAGTAGATCGATGGAGGGTAGAATATAACGAAGAACAAAGGGAGACCTGTAATTAAATCTATGCCTTTATTGATTCTGTTCTATTCTATTCTGAATGAGCTATTTAGTCTGATACCATGTATTATAAGAGTTAAGTATCCTGAAACAATGAAATACTTCTACCGAACACGTCCAACAAAGTTTACATATTGTAAAATAATTTCAGTAAAATAAAAGATCCCCGAAACATCGCTAGCAATGGGTTAACGACGAGAAGAGAAAAAGAAAGAAATGTCTCTTGCGGTTGGGGAAACAATTGCTCGGAGAAAAAAATCTTGGAAAGAGAACATTGTCGGCGAAGAAACGGGAAGGTTCCACTTGACTACCTTCCCAGGAGAAGTCTTTTGAGAAACCGAAGAGACCATCGCTCGTCTTCACGGTCTTCGTCTTTTTTGCGCCGGCTTAATTCTCATCCTTCGGTGTTGCCTCGAAAGAGAAGCACGGATAATTTTAGCGAGTCACCGCGTGATGATACTCGTCCGTGTTTCTCACGTACTGCCTCCGATGATAGCACCACGTGGTGGTCATTAAAGCCTTGCGAAAGACGCGGAACGCGAGGACAGCCTCTTCTGAAAAGAGAAATATAATCCTGCTGCTGTTGCTTGTTTAAACTAACGAGACATAATCACTTTCCTGTGATTCGTGGGAAAATTTAGTTCCGGTAAGAGGGAGGGAAGGAGGGAGGGAGAAAGAGAGAGAGAGAGAGAGAGAGACGGTGTAATCGAATACAGTCGTGGACAAGAATAAGTGAAAAGATAGTGGAAATGGGTGTCGATTGAAATGGGTGAATACTGCTTGTTTACACAAAAAAGTAAACATTTTTTATTCAATTTCAATTGGTTAATAAATATCCTATGTGTTATAAGGATATATGTATATTAACATAGCGACGCGTCTTCGTTCTAATGACAGATAATTCACTGCTATTTACTGTAATTTATGACTGAGCTTTTGGCTTGATAAGGACTTTGACGGGATGCTCGAGCGAATGTTTGGGAAGTCGATAACCAGCGATTCAAAGTCGGTTCGAAACCAAGCTATGAAATGTAAATGATATCGACTGTTTAAACTGTTTAGACTGTACATGAGCCAGTCTATTGATGACGAATGACCCGTCATTGCATTGTCAGAGACCAAAGACTTTGACTAAACTGTAAAAGTTGACAGAGTGGGGAAGGTAGCGATGTCGTTTGGTAAGCGGACTATGCGGACTCGAAAACTACAAGTTTCCATCAATTCGGATCATAACCATTGTAATCCTTGAGACATCGGCTTTCGATCGACGTATCACGCTTGCTCCTACTCATTGTCTGAAAAGAAGAATTACCGTGAATATCATGTCGTAATAAAATTACAAAGTTGCAAAATTGACGACTGCTGGAAGAATGAATTTTGCAGATTTTTCGCTTTCAAATGGAACTTGCAAATGATAAATATTATTCCGAAAGATTCTTACTTTTTCATATTGGAAACTATAAGTATTATGTAATAACTTAAATAAAAAGTAAACTTAATTCGCGCGTGGAAGTCGTACCAATTTCTTCGCGTATTCAACGATAAATACAGCTGCACGAACGAGACTTGCTCCGAGATGTTCCGCAAGTGCTTCAAACTTGCAGATTCATCGCAATAATCATTACCAGTGGCGATGCATCAAGTCGGACAGAACATCACATTTCTCGAAGAAACGCCCGCATCAAACTAATCCTAAATTGTTTTTGCACATTGCGTCTCAAGATTTGATAATATTATTTACACAAGGTCCGTTGTATCAGTACGCTTTTTGTAATTTCAAAATATTATCATACAGTCAATCTGAAAATTCTTCACAAAGATTCTCCATGATTCTTCTTCTACGGAATCATTATAAAATTGCGTATTTCACTCAAATTGAAGTATCAAGCAGACGATTAACGCAACGGCAGTACCTCGTCCGAATTGTTCTTCCTTCAAACGCACATATTTGTTGAGGCGTTTGAATGTAAATTATAATTTATTGATCTACTATAACTGCGTCGAGCATACAGGCCAGGGTTTGCAATTAGTAGTAAGAATCATGCTACCATGCATATTTATGATATATGAACTTACCATATATATATAGGTATTCCATATTGAAGAAAAATTAACTTTACATTTGTTGAGAAAAGTATAGGCAAAGTATAATAGTAGGTGATACATACAAGCAATAATTATAAAAGGATACAAATAAATAATAAATTTCGCCAGTAAGAAAACAACGTGAAAAGGTGAAACGAAGAATTTCGATGAAAATCGAGAACACCAAACGTGCGATATCAGAGATATCAAGGAGGAAAGATGAAATTCACCCAAGCGAAATATCATAGAATTCCAAGGCGTTCTTCGACCACGATTCCTCTATAGGAATTTCCAGGATATGGATTGAGGTGGAGCTATTATACAAAGTTGTGTACGAAGATTACAAGAGAGAACACGGTAAGTCAAATTTCCTATTTCTCACGAGGAAGTAATTTTTAAATTTTTTACGTTGTCAATCTTACCAAAATTGTGTTTTTTTTACTTTATTTTGTGCTTAAATATGTGTTTTTCCATATTCCTCAAAGTTTTAAAAATATTCCTCGTTATAAGATTAGAATAACGACGATAAATATTAAAATATTGCTTGTCTTAATAATTATGTCTTGGATTTTCACAAAACTTACTATTACTTATGAATTATTTAGAAAAGTTGCAACATCTTTGAACCTAACAGGTTGTTTTCCTTTTCAATTAAAAGAAAATCAATAGAAATGTACTTACTTATCATATTCTACTTCCGTAATTCTCATACACATGCCGATACTTTTTCTTATAATTTTTATTGCGCGCCTTAGACTAAAGAAGCTTTGTTTGAAGCAAATTTCAACATTATTGTCTGGAAACTCATAATCGTTTCCATATACACATCCAGCAGAGGATTCTATACACGAAGAAACGAGTGTCAACTATCCTATCCACTGACGGAGACGAAGGGAAAAAATGGCGTTTCGTCAAGGACACGAGTCTGTCCCTCGGGAAGGGTAAATTACTGCCGTGGGCGAGGACCTCTCATAAAGCACTGCGCAAATTAAGTAGCCAAGGAAAGGGGGGGGGGGAAATATCGTCATTATACATATATACATATATAGGAAGCGAAAGGAAATGCAGCGAGAGCCACGTCGAGGGCCACTCGTAATTTTTATGGAAATTATTATCACCGGTAGGAGGTAGGCTAGAAGTATCGTAAATTACGCCGGGTCGCGAGCTTTGCCTCGTCTAATTATTATTTGGCAATTAAACTTTACTCTTTACTGCGTGTGCACGCCTCCATGGATTCTCTTTCTCTCTCTCGCTCTTGAGTTCTGCCGTTCGAACTTAGGCATCCGGTATCGTAAAAGGCCAAAGGAAGATGGTCGTTATGAACGTTCGAAGACAGTGAACGTCCTGCTTCTTGTCGAAGGATATCGGTGATCAGCCTTTATGGCGTCGCTGTATCGTTGAGATTTAATATGGTGTTTCGTAAAAATTGTACGGTTAAACGAATCGCCGTGTATTCTATTACACGATGGGCAATATTCAAGTTGAGAAACAGTGTGTGCCCAAAAGCTGTTTTCGACAGATGGATGTACAATTTATGTTTTCTGTTCGTTTGGCTTGGAGTTTTAAATTTTCACTTAGGGGATAAGTTTTAAAACTGCAAAGGATAGTATAGTTACCTATGTTAAAGGAAGGCTACAGAACGAATATATATAGTTTTATCGGTGGAAGAAACTTTTATATTTTTATTTGAAATTTTGATTAGAATGAAATTTACTGATGTCGTTAACGCTTGATTCGATTGGCTTATATTTATTAACATTCTGCCTTAATCAACCAAGTTAACTTGTCCTGATTCCCATTTTATCGTGTTTCTATGTACTCTCCGAAATATCTCGGGGTAAAATATAACGGGGTAAAAATAACATCAACATATTTTGTATGTTTCTGTGCCCATATATGCAAAATGGGAATAAAAAAGGGAATAAAAGGATTGTGTATTCCGTGTTTCAATATCTGTCACGCTGCGTAATTACTAAGAAAAGTACTTGTAAGATGTGACATTTTTGCATTTTTTATCGCGCATGGAAATATTGTAGAACATAAAAGAATTATGCATTTTACCGACCGGAAGTCGTAATTTTATTAGTTAAGAGGTTATAGAAAATTTTCAGGGATGAAAGGTAAGAAGGCAGGGGCTTAACATATAGCCTCGATTCCACTGAAGCAACATCGAACAAATATCTTATTGCTGGTCCTGTTTTTTGAAAAAATCACCGTTAGTTGTCGAATGTTGCTTCAGTGTAAAGCAAAATGTTTCTGTGGGTTGCTGTTTTTTGAAAATGTTTCGAACTTGAAAATACGGAGATTGGAGAAGGCAAAAGGTTGTCCGACGTTGTTTCGCCGGAGATGAGGCTCATGATCGAACAAATTTTCAATCCAACTTAACTTTGCACGCGAAGCATATCTCAATAATTTTCTAATTCTTGAATATTAACATTTCATTTGCCATTCATTTCAACGAAGCATCAAACATTCATCCGTGTATGTGTACACGAAGTAAAACGATGCAAAGACAAAAATCATCAACTTGGGAATTTTCAAGGCGGATTCAATCAGCGAGGAACAAGATAGTCCATAAATCCGAAAGAACAGATTCGAATTACCGTATAATCGTTCCCGAGGCTCAAATTAATACGTGCTGGCGACTAACGGAGTTTTCGCTCGAGATATTGAAAGTTCCAATAGCGCAGGCAAACGTTTAATTATTTTCCGCCGTGCTATCATAATTACCCCTTTCATTGGTCGCTGTCTTCACGACTCTCCCAGTGGAATTTTCTCCAGCCACGGTGGACGTTGCGAACAAGGAATAATATCTAAATTAACGCACGACAGGGTTCGCGTAGAATTATCCGATTAACGTCAGCGTGGCTCGCTGAATAGTATCGACCGAATACTATAGAGGGTGGTCCGTAATTCATGGTAAAAGCGGGGTCAGGAAAGCTCGCTGGCTCAAACTAAGACGAAAATCAAGAATACCAAAATTGCGTCGAAGACTTCGCTTTTGTGGAAATCGAGTTTGAAAATTTGTGAGATACACGTGAACTCGACCGGCTCTCGGTTGGACAGGAATGGACGAAACGACGAGAAATTATTCTACATGTGAAAATAAGACGAAGACGAAGCATAAAATTTTGTTATTTAAGCCACCGTTTTGAAGAAAGTGGAATTTGAACACCTGCGTTAGTCGAGAATTAGTCCGGTATGTAGGCGCTAGGCAAATTCTCTGAGATTGATTTTTTCGAAAATGAGGCTTCAGGCGAGAAGATTTTGTTTTACGTGTATAATAACATCGTATCGATTATCTATTCTCCTATCTAACTGAGAATTAAGCAAATTTACGTATACTTTGCAAAGTAACATTGTTATTCTCGATTTTCGTCTCCTTGATCCCATGCGAATCATCAATTACGGATCACCCTATATATTTTACAAGCGTTCGCGTTCCGCCATGTTGCTCGACGTTATTAAGCAATCCATGTTCCTTCGTGTATTTACGTTTCCTTTTTTTCCATTACGTTTCTTTTCCTTCGACAAAATAAATTCGAAGATTACACGGGACCGCGCACCGCTTAATAGATGTTGCATATAATTATCCAATTAGCATCTGTGTTCTCGACGGCGTAACACCGGCAAATTGTCGTTTAACACGGAGAGGAAGGTAGGACCGTGACGACGAGGAACCGAACATCGTTGTAAGCCGGTAGTGTTTTCACGTATCACGGGCACCATGATGCCATAGTCTTATAGCCATAGCGTCGGGCTTATCTTTGATAAACTGCCCCGTGTTCCGCTTTCGCGATGTCGCTTCTATATTAGCTCAGTATAGAAGAGCAATTGCCGATACATTATCGTTGCAGGTTGGAACCTTCTAGATTTCGTGTTCTGAAAAGAATGTGCTGATTTTTAGATACGTAGTTGCAATGCACGTATTGTGATAATTACCCTGTAGGAAGAGTGGTAAAGAACTGTAAAGATAGTGAAGCGTGAAAGATTTTTTTGTCAAGTGGAGTCCGAGACTTTATCGTGATGCGTAGATGGCAAAAGATGGTTCAGCACGAAACAAAATTCTTTTTCAAATATGTTTATTATAGGATAAGGATTTTCAAACATTAGATGCATGGGAAAGATATACGTAATAGCTCGTGGAAGGTTTTACGATATTTCCGAAAAATGTAGTTATAGCTGGTATATGTAGTATAGTTATAGTATCGTAGAGGTACGTTTTTACAGAAATTTCAAAAATTCTCTGGTGTTTATTACCTACTTGTTTTGTCAATTCAAGTGGTGAAAAGAAATTCAAGGCGATTAACAATGGAACTTGCCTTCTTATCTTACGAACCAAATTTTACACACACAAAATGAAGCCCTTAATGCCCATGCCTGTGTGAGACGCAATCACAGTGAACCGAACGTTTTTCGTACTAAAATGACGTTAGAGTTACCAAAAATATATATTATATAGTCGAGAAACAATGCAAAGCTACTGGTAAGACCGGAGAAAACTCCGAGTTAAGGGGTTAAGCTTTTCGACGCCCCATCTTTCCTAAAGAAGGAAAAAGAAAATTCGTTTCAAGCGAGCGTCACGCTTTCAGCTTTCAACGAGAGAAAAAGGACGACGCAGAAAGGAGTAAGAGGACGCGACGACGTTCCTAATCTCTTTGAAAAACATCTCCTTAAGCCGCGAAGCACGTGTCGGCGCGAACGACGTCGGACAGGCGTGTACTCACCGTTCGATTCTCGTTCAGCTCTCTTTTCTACCATTGCCATTAACCAGCCTGCGCATTCGGTTTACCTCGTCAGGTAATAATGACACTGGTAAACGTAGGAACGCGTGTGCTGAGGAGCGGTGCGCGCGTGACCAGACTGAGCAAATTTGCTTTGGCCGCTTTCGTGCCCGAAGGATTCATCGAGCGTCCAATGTAAATTAACGAGAGCCAGGCCTCGAGGGAACAGCCTGGAAATCCCGAGAAAAATCCGGCTCGTGCTGTCCCGAATCAACGTCAACGGAATTATCGCTTTTTAAAAGCAATTAGTGGCCGACGCAACCGCCAGATTGACAGTTAAAGATGGACTTTTTTACATTGGACGATTGATACTCCTTCCCGGATGCCCCCTTTTTAAATGTAAGTAGGATTTGTGTAGGATTTTTACATTCCCGATTTGGGGGCAGATTCACCCATTGTCGATGACTAAAAGTGCGTTTTTCGAGGCATTTTTTAGAAACGTTGAATATTGTGAAGTCCTGGAAAGATATAAAGATGAATTGAGGACAATGGTCGCGGTTTTTTACAAGGTAAAAAATGTAGGAAATTTTCGTGTGACGCAATGGAAAGCTGAGACTGAGAAGGGGAAGATAATAATAAACATTCGATATATTGGATTCCAAAAATTATCAATCAAAAATCTCGTGTACCTTCTTAATAATTATTTGAAACTAAACCATTAGAAGAAGGCATTAAAATATATAATATATAATATATAATGTATAATATACTTCTTAATACGTATAATATTATATTATACTTTTGCAATTAACACGGTAGATTGATAAAACTTTCGCTTGAAATGCAATTGGAAACAATAAAAACAACGTTAAATTACAAAACTTGTTTTGCAAATGAAGTATTTGCACCGTGGCCGCTTGCGTTACCGTCGATCGATCAAGACTGAGAAAAAATACATGGCAGCGTATTAAAAATGGTGTTTGCGTGGTTCTGAGTCAGCGTAAAAGCCGCGTGTCGGCTGATCGTCCGCGTTGTCCCGTATTAGCGCAATCTTTGACGAGGTTCGCGTCGACTCACCGATATATCTGCGTGCCTTATCTCGATTCCTCGACAGGCTCGCGTGTTACGCACGTTTACGACGAAGATCGAGCGCTAGGAGAAATAAAACGAGCTTTCTTATCGTTGTACCGTGTCCGCAACGCTGGCTTTATTAGCGCGACGATAACCCGCGGGGCCTGTTGTCATTTAATGGCTTAACGAGCCTGGATTTGCACCGATATACTCGAATGACTGTTCGTTCCTTTGTAAGTACACTAAACGAACAAATTTCATTTTCCTCTACAGAATTTTAGATCATCGTGGTAACCGAGAAATATTATAACGAATCGATGGTGAAATTAACCGTACAAGTATTGTTAAAGTTTGGAGATTAGGTTTGAGTTTAGATCTTGAATTGTTTAGAGGGAAGATTTTGTTTAGCCTAGTAGAATTAACAAATTTAGGTTGACACTTTGGATTACGAAATATCATCCAGTTTCTACACAATTCCCGCAGTTATATTTCATATTTCTTTTTTCCATTCCTTGTTACGTGGTATTTGATACTTCCACGAGAGAAATTTGTATTGCTTGATTTTAATGGTTCGCAGAATTCCGTGATCTTTCAGTAATGGATATCGATGGCTTAATGTACAAACATCGTATGCCCACATTTTGAGAAAATTGACTTTTTGTATAGAACACGTAATTTCTAACTATTACTTATATCTACATGATAAATGTCATCAAAAACATATTTTTATTTACCATATTTAGTGCATATCGAGATATCTTCAAGAACCATCAATTACATTTGTAATTTTATGTTGATAAAAAGGGTCAATGCACGATTCGCAATCACTTTTACAATAGCGTCGATAAAGATAAATACAATGCAAAAAGTATTTATTTAATTGTTAAGTACTATTGAACCTTTACAAGTGTTTATCTCGAAAACGCTAAAAGTAGACGCAAAATATTCGTTCACGTAAATGTTAGAAAGAAATATGGAAAAGATCCTGTAATCGTGATCGTTTGAATGGAAAGTTAACCACATAAATCGTATGTATAAAATCAAGGAACTGGAACATCCTGTATTCCAAGTTACGAGACAGAAATTCGCTGCAACACGCAATAAACAGCTGTTTGCTTGCATCTGAAGCGCGCATGCGAGTCGTCTTGAAAAGTAATTCGCGGCACGTTTGGCCACGTGCCCGTGAACGTGAATAACGTGATCGTTCGATACACAGAGAATGTTTGGCTGCGGGATTCTATTCGTGGAAATTTATAATTTATAAGGCACGGTTAGGCTTCCCTCTTTCTCTCCCTGTTCCCGTCCTTCTTCTAGTCGTAGCCCGATAAAACACGAGTCTCTGTGAAAGGAAATCACCCGCCGTTCGTCTTTGTGGTCGACAGAAATCCGTCGAGCGTCTCGTGATCCGCGTCCAAGTTCCACGGTCTGGACCACGACCTCTTGCGACAGGCTTCACAGGGGAGATCGAGGCAATTAAATCGATAACGATTAACGACTAACGACTGTAGCTGTTCTCGTTCCGTCTGCGTTTCTGCGTTATCGATACTGCTCGTTTTCCATGGCGCATGACACCCTCCGCGGACTTTGAACACCACGGAGCCTTCGGAGAGTCTTGATTAATCGCGTTTTTCTTCCATGCCGCTTCCCCTCGATTTCTTGGAGAACTTTGCCGCGTCGGTAGTGTCAATGATTGCGTGAGTAATTGCTCGGGGAAATTCTCTGCTAGTCTCAACAGACATTGACAAACATACTTGGTGTTGAATAAATTATGGTCTTTTGGATCTATTGAGAAATGCCGGGGAATATTGGTAAATTTCCAGAGTAAAGTAGATAATGATTCTTAGAATGGTTCGTAAATTGATTGCTACCGATGTTGAAAATGTTTGGGCACTGGTTTAAGTTGACCAGCCCATTTCAGAATGAATTACGACTATCCTTTTTTGGGTGTGGTAGTAGATATTTAGGGTTGCTGGTAATTCATTTATTGGATATGTGTGAATCTTGAAATAGGTTTATTATTAGATAACGTAGTTGTGATTATTGTTGATTTTGGTGGTAAATGTAAAATGTGCCGGATCGTAATCGACGATTCAATCTGAATTTTCTGTACGATATTTATCGAAATATTACAAACGAGTTCGGTCGGCATACCGGACAAATCTTTCCGACAAAATATTAATGTTGATGTTCGCATCTATATCGTCTTGAATGAAGAGAAACTCTTTCAAAATTAGTCCATCACTACGTGCCGCGTTAGTTACGTAACGATCATCGTACGTTACTTAACGTAAATAGTAATCTCAAGAAAGAAATTATGCAAAACATGCTGTCGTTTAACGGTAAAATCATCAAGCTCGCAATACGCAATAATTACGTATCACCACAAGAACAACATCGATATTTCTTATTCGAATGAACAAGATAATCCACAGTGCGCATTACCACTTTTAATCTTTGCTCTTATTCTTGTTTAGCCGCTTATATCCAACTACTTTTATTTTCATTTTTCGCTCTGGGCAAAATTCGTATCTCCACTCTGTGACATAATGCGTTAAATTCCTTTATTCGAAAATAAATTGAGAATACAGATAAGTATTTGGTACGTACTTTGCTTTGTATCGATTATTTTCCACATAGAAAAGGTAAAAACTGTTCTTAACGGTTATATACAAAGTCGCGAAAAACGAATTTCAAGAGTTACATTTATTTAATTCAAATATATCGTTAGCTGTATTTAAATAATACATACATGTATTATTTAAAATTCCCCTTTTAAAATTACTCTTACTAAGTATTTATAGATTTTTAATTCTTCGTTATTAACACTTTAAAACAGTAAACGAATGAAACTCAGAATTCAAAAACATGGTCAGGGATGTTCGTACGTAGGATCTGTAACTCGGTTCGGACGTAAAACGATATTCGAAGAAACGTCGTAAAATTTCTGGTATCGGTTTGAAGCTTGTGACTTGGTCAAAATATTTGCGAAAATTTGTGAGTCGAAGTAGACATCTGGTTCGCTGGTTGCGATAACAGGGAGTCAATGATCCCGATTGGTCGGCGAGCCAGACAGTTCGAACTGGTTATCGTTTCTGGAGCACCGTTATCGTCGGTCGCCAGTTCTTTGACGGATGTCAAGCGCCTCGTTACCTGCCATTTCGTTTCTTCGTTGCGACACGGACGTAAATGAGCATCGTCTAGACGAGAGTCCGCATAAAAACCGCGGGTAATTGCCTGGAAAATAATTTCTAGAATACGAGCGAGCGCGACACAGAAATTTCCATTGATTCCGCGCTGCGGAAAAAAAGCTCTATCGATTATTATTAACTCGGAACACGGACAAGTCGAGCAATTCGTTATTTCTTACGTTGGGGGAAGGAACTTGATCCACCCTGTTTCTCCGTTTAAGGGATAGCTGTTCTTTAGTTTAACAAATTCTTTTGTTTAACTTCTTTTTATTTCAAATTCTCTACTTTAACTTTTGCGTTGTATCTGTTATCTATGAAATTTTGTAATCTTGCTACGTTAATTGAAAATCTGCCGATACAAGCTTGATGTCGCAACAAAGAAATGAACCAGAGTAGAGTTTAGAAAATCGATCATCTTCTGCTAAATTTTTTCTTTTTCTTTTTTTTTCATCGAAGAATTCCAACAAAATTACAT
The DNA here is from genome assembly GCA_014737365.1 of Bombus soroeensis. NCBI lineage: Eukaryota > Metazoa > Arthropoda > Insecta > Hymenoptera > Apidae > Bombus > Bombus soroeensis. Next base: position 2,678,312 of record JACXIL010000033.1, on the reverse strand, counting down.
GCGATAAAAATATAACATATATTGAAACTTCCGCTGAAACTTTTCCATGCGCTAAATACAATACGTAATTCGCATGATATAACAAAGAGGTTATTTATCGATTCCACAAGTGATTATACATGACTAGGACATAGGAGACGTCGAAATTGTTACATCAGATTGTTTTACCATGAAATCGCACGCAATCTTCGAAGAACTTAAATGTTACGTCTACAACAACTACGATAACTATGTAACTAGGATATAACGTAGCAGCACTGAGACTAATTATTGTTATCCAACGGTGATAATTTTCAAGGAATGTATTAACATATTGAAATGCATGAACGTATTCGAATAGAGTAATCGTTGGAGTTTTCTTAAAATTCTTCCGCTGTTTTAAATTATCACAATATAGGACACGCAGGCTCATTACTGCATCACATGCAACTCGTCTTCCCTCAAAGAAATCACAATCTTCATCGATACTTGATCACAGTTGCTTGATCATCTAATGAAGAAGCGTTAATAATATCGTCAGTAATTACAGCCTGTTGGGCATCCTTCTCGAAGCAATCGATACTGTGCAGTTCTATTAAGCTATTATGAGTCATGAGTGATTTTAAAACTTTCGTTGTATAATTACTTACTTGAAATATCAAGATACGAACATTTCTCTGTCATCCGCGTGAAAATTTTGAGAAAGAACTAAAATAAAAATTATTACAAAGATGAAATTCAGACGCGATAGATGACTTTCTAGCCTGGGAATCTTTTATCCTTAAATAATAAGATATCGTATCGTTATTATTTAGGGATAAAAAGTTGTACGATTCCTGATGAGTTGTAACAAAGAATTACCGGGAATACGATGAAGATAAAAAAACCAAGTTATTAAAATTCATTAGTGAATCGTAAAGATATTCAAACTTCTGCGGGAAGTTCTGAGCTCAGACCATCCAGAACCATTATTTGCGCATCATTTACGCATTATCTACACATCGATCGATGACGAATACGAAAACGAGTCAACGAAAACCAGTATACTAATTTACTTGCTATTCACAGCGTGTCTCGAACCGGCTTGTTAATCGTATTTTCGTTGGTCGAGTTAATACACGGCTCGTTATTGACGGCATTCTTCGTCGCTTCGTAAAACGTAGCAATTGAAAGACGGCCTTGGCGTATGGAGACCGATCGGTTGGCGTGACGTGCCAGTCACGAGGCCAGTTGCACGCGTAAGCGTCCAAGGCACGTACATAGTTTCGTGTGGTAGGTTATGGTTTCCTGTTTCGCCTGACCGCATTGCCAATAAAGATCCCGGGATTCGCCGATTCCACCCGATTTCGTGCACAAATACGCGTGACTCGGAAATTTTGTTGTGACGCCAGCTATGAGACTGCCGCCGCCGCCGCCGCCGCCGCCGACGACGACGACGACGACGAAGGAACACAACGATGCTTCATCGTAATACCATCGCAAATTTTCCTTCTCATGGGTGCTCGCGTGACTCTTGCTCTTATTATACCGCGTAATATCCGGTGCGAGTCGCGAGACCGGCTACTCCCACGCAACTGCTTCCGCAACTCGCGTTTCCTGCCAGTTTCTTGGTTTTCCCATTCGTTAATCATCCTTGACTACCGCCTAGTCTCGTTTAAATTTAAATATACTATCGTAAACTATGTCGATTTTTTCCAACATCAAATTTTGAATACCATTAAATGTTGAAATGAATTCTTTTCTATTTGTGGCAACAATTAAAGTTTTACTTGGAAAGAGCGTACGTATACAGGTTGATTGTCGAAATAATTTCTAATATTGTCGATGACTAGTCTGTATAATTTTTGTTTAGGCTTCATTTCTTTTTAAATCGTATTGTTAGATAGACCGCAGATTATGCAAATTCATATTTTTGTTAATATAGAAACACGCAATATGAAAAACTGTATAAGCTGTTGTAAGTATAGTTCTTTCTATAATGCTTGATAAGTAAAACAATTTTCTAGCGGGATCCTTCTTTTCTATTATATATCTAGAAATATGAATTTGCATAAAAATCCGCAGTCTATTCATTAATGCAATTAAAAGAATGGAAGCTAATTGAAAATTTGTTTTTTTCTGCCAAATATTATACATTTTCGTTAATTATTTGCATTTTGCGCATTTTTCACTTTCAAATTTCTCGTGAATGCATAAAAATCCGCTATGTATCGATAACCTTTTATCATTTATCTAACAGCTTGCGAATATCATCGCGACAGAAACTCGGTGTCTCTGAATCAATGAATTTCGTAGAAATTAAAGAGGACAAACAGTTTATATAATTCAAGTTCAATTATTCTGCTCGCTATCTATTATTTTTCGTTCACATAATACAAAACTGACGTTTAGATAATGAGTGAATTCAAAGTTCAATTGTACAGGCGATAACTGAATGTTAAACTAAATGGATTTTTACAGTATTACAAACTTTTATAACGATACTACAAAATCATACACATGTTGGTCATGCGAATTCAGTCAGACAGAATTCATTTCTATACGTACCATGTATTTATGGTTCATTAGACGTTTGGTTGTCTGAAAGTATGGCAACAAAGACTACCATCTATACCTTGTTTACTCTTGAATATATCTTTTGCTCCAAAAAGGTTGATTTGCCCCAACATTAATTTTTGAGAACTAGGTACTACGTACGATTCGTTACGCGTTTGATTATCTGAACGTTTGACATAAAAGACAGATAACTTTAGGCTGTCAATGATGAAACGTATCGATAAATTGTTTAAAGATAAATTGTCTGCACTGACAGACGATTGTCATAGACGACAATTCGCATCTGCCTCTCGTAAAGAATCCACAGAGAACGGGAGACAAAATTAAAGTCCAGAGACAAACGAGAAAACAAGAGACAACGTTCACGGATAAATGTTGGAAGAACGTTCAAAGGGGCAACACGCAGCTCAGTTCAATTATCTTTTCGCTGGTAGGCTCTTTCGTTTCGACTCTTTTTCTTTTGCCACGATCGTCGCGCGTCTTTCCATATTTGGATCAATCTTTTGTAATAAAGTGTTGGTCACTTTTCGACATCTTTGCAAAATTCTTAAATTCGGAGCCGCCTTCTAGACTTATTTCTGCAAAAAGATCGTCTCCATGCGGATGACTAAAAGATCGAAGTCAGTAGAATATTGTTTTACCTACCAAGTATCGTATAAGGGTTCTGTATATTTTATGTTTTTTATTTATTATAAACACTACGTAAAGTATATGTATTTTATTATATATTTTTCATATCATATTCTGCGCAATTTTATATTTTCCAATTGTCTTTAAACGCATAAAAATCCGCGGTCTACTTATAACGTTCGACTAAAAATCTACGTATTAACAACAGTTTCATGATGTTTTGTTTCTTCTTCCGTAAATTAAACACCATACAATACACTCGATAAACCGTAATAGCATAATTGAACGTGGCCATTAGGGATGTGCTAATTCCCGCGGGTACCCGGGTACTCGGGCGTGAGCGTGAAAAAAGTGCGACATACATTGTCCGCCGATGACCGCCAAATCAGATTGTCTGTTGATGAGTGTGGACGGCTAGCTTAACGCTGCGCGTATCTTTCTATCATCTGACATTTATTCAAAGTTATTGTGGCTAATATCTTATTTACTTTACCTTTTATCTGGAATCTTTGCCTGGATAGTCGATAACTCGCGTGTTATTAACGTTTATCAGATTGATTTGTATGTCAGAGTGATTGGATAATCGATGTACTGTGATTCATTTGAGAAAATTGCCATGGTTTCGTGAAAACTTTGATCGAACATTGTTAGTTTCGATCGATTCGAAGCAGGAAATCGTTAAATTATGTTTAATTATGTCTTGTGAAGGAATTATTTATGCAAGGAAGAAGAGAATTACTATTTTCACAATTTTTCAAGAATTTTTCTAGTAACGCTCAAGAACGCTCAAGTGAGTATTGCATCAGAAATTCCTTAGAAAGATTGCTATCAAACGTTTTCTTTGGCACTAGCAAATATTTCTCCGTTTTAATCATACCTATGTTGTTCACCTCGTTATTATATTTAACGCAGTTTGCGTTACACGAAAGTGCTGAGAGATATGTAACTCTAAACGTTGGAACTCCGTATCTAATCCTCTTCAGCGTAGCGAGCTAAAGAGACATTGAATAAAAAATACATCTCAGATTAAACTTGAAGTATTCGATTAAAGTTGAAGTGAACAAAAAAAGCTTCTTTTAAGAAACATACTTTTTTTAAACGATTCGTCTTTGATCTACGTTATTAACTGACAGTTTCTTCCCTAGAATTTTTGGACAATTTTATGGATCTTTCCAATGAACTTTATTAAAATGTATGTTTCGTTGATTTCTCGATTTAAGAATCACGATCGATGCTACGAAATCAAGTAGCTCCCGAAAGTATTCGATCGCCCTTAGAAACAGTATTATCTTAAATTTCAAGCGGTCAAATTTGAAACGGATTCGGGAACGTATATAGAAGTTTCAAAGTATTTACTAGTCCCCGATATATAATGTTCAATAGAAACCATCGTAGCCGAACCATTAAAAAATATATATCTTCCTTTTTTTACGATTACTAAAAACATACAGGTACCTTTGCCAAGATTAATACCGATTTTTATTCGGATAGAGAGATTGTCTTAATTAATTTAATTTGAATCATAGTGATTCATACGTTACATAGAACATTCAAGTATATTTAACGGGCTAGTAGTTTCGGTGTTAAACAAAAAGAGAAACGATCGATTTTCACGCACATGGATGAATTTAGAGGAAAACCGTGATTTTCGACGCGTAGGATCTCGTTCGTTACATGCTATAGCAAGTACATCCCGTTTGCATTATTTATACTTTAATGTTATTCGTGGCAGTTGACTGTTCGCCGGAAGTATCGTAACGACACGTCTCTCGTTCGTATACCTCGTATATGGTTTCATGAGAACTGTGACGCCGCGGAAAAGGGTCATGTGAACGTGTCACGGGCATGCAGCGTGTACTAGCGTCGCGAATCCGAGCTCGTGGGACGTTGACCGAAACGAACGAATCGTTCTGGCTCGAGAATTGAATTCGACACTTTACACGGGACTTGCGGTAAGCGGATCGCCGATCGAACGTTCCTTGTATCCCTACGAACGTGCGAGTAATGCATATTTTCAGATCGAATTGATGGAAGTTTACCAATTTCTCGTTTCAAAACAGTTCGTATGACAAACGCAGGGAAGAATGGAACGATCGTCGTAATGCAAGCGGATGGTAATTCGATGATTAGATACAGGGAAAGGAATTCGCCGATGAAATAGTCGTTTATAAAAGTTCGATAGCATTACTGACATTCCGCTTGCGAAAGACCTCGGAAGAGGAAAGATTTGTTCGATGTTTATTCCGCGTTGTCTGAATTATTATCGACTGGGATTTCTCTTACTCGTAATCGTTTCTTGCTTAACACGATAGGGCAAAATACTTGGAAATTTTAGTGCCATTACGGGCATCGAGCAAAGTTTCGTTTTGAGAAGTAGAATGAGCTACCAATAGCCAGACAGAGAGACCATGTAATATCGATTTGATGCTGTTAGTCCTTCGTAAGACGCCGAATAGACCTGCACTAAATGTATATTAATCGCTGTTAATCGTCTATTTGTTCGAACGAATACAATATGTCGTATCTGGTCCTGGGCAACGGTACTTTGCCAATAAGACTTTGCTATATTACTTTACCAATATCAGTACGGTAAAACCTAGATTATCCGAGCAACTCTTATTTTGAACGTTCGATTATCCGAACAATACCGGCTATATAAACTTCTTTCTGTACATTCATCAATCAGATTCTCGATTCATTGTTAAACATGTACGTGAGGAAGAAAGATTGACTTAAAGGATTGAATTAAAGGGAGATTTAACAGTAGCGAAAACGGCGATGAATAGAATAGTATATCTGTAAACGGTATTCAGCATAGTGTAACGTATTCAGAAGCGTTCACGGCTGCAGAAACATGCTTGTTGGTACGCAGAAAATGATGGCATGAAGCACAAACAGAAAGCAGTTCTGCGGAACTAGTAATTTAAGAAAAAGTTTTTAGTTTATTGGTGTAGATAAATTGCGAAGACAGTTTGGAAGATCAAGATGAAAATGATTGAGACACGTACATACACGTAATAATGTGCAATAAATTATCACTTTTCATGTGAAAAGCAGTCGATATTGATCGTTCGGTTATTCAAAAAATTCGATGTCACCCTATTTTTGTTCGATCAATTAGTAGGATGTCAATCTTTTTGCGAATCCGCATTTTTCAGTATATAGATGCTTAATTGAAAACGTAGAATCTCATTGTCGATAAAAAATTGTTTTACCTCAAGTAATACTCAAATACTATAGGAAACACTATACCTATTTTGAATATTTTGTGTACCTTTCCATATCATGTGCATTTTGTGCAATTTCATACTTTTATGTTCTCTATAAATGCATAAAAATCCTCAGTCTCATAATTAATTTGATAGCTGCGAGGTGCAGCTGTATCTTAGGCGAGACGGTAAGCAAGTCACAAAATATCTACAGCGAATATCTTAAGATCCTTTGAGCTTCGATTTCGAGAGCGTAACCTGCTAACGAACGCACAAACCCTTGGTTCTCCCAGTGCGAGTCACCGAAAGAACTCGGCTGTATTTCACAGCTCGTTAGCGCAATAAATTCTGCATTCCGGCAGGGACGAGAGACAAAGTGGCGCGTACGGCGTCGCTTACCCTCGAAACGCCTGGAAAAACAAGGCGAACCAGCCGATTTATACAGCGGCGTATGCAACCGAACCGACCGTGCCTATTATCCGAGAGAAACAACATTCTATCGAACGATGTTCGTTTTGCAATTGGTCGAGAGGCTTCAGTTCGCTGCACAGCATCCGTAACAATGCTCGGAGGAATATATTAGTACCTTTGAAACGACGATTTATATTTCACGTGAGACTCGACGGCGAGACTTTTTCTACTTATTCGCCTGTTAGCGACAAGGGTTGGCATCGCCAGACGAGTACTATCGTCTTAGTAGCAAAAGAACTGCTCATAAATATGTTCCTTAATTAAATGCCTCTATTTTGATTGAAATACACTGTTAACGAAGTTCCAGGAATGCACGCGGCTAATGCACTAGTGGTGAGACTGCATAAGGAGGCTTGCTCCACCATGGGAGAAGTTGACGCACGCCAATCCCCACCATAGTCCGCGCGGACGTACGCTGCGACCCGTGCCTTCTTACGCCACGTTCACAACGTAGATTTAACTCTCTTTTCATGCTCCTCGATCATACGGTTGCGCGGCAATTAGTGGTCTTCTTCCACTGTCATTATTACGAACGAATAATAACAATCTATTTTACAATGTAAAATGGAATGCAATGGAACTTGATTTATCCGAATTTTGCAAAAGGGTAAACAGTTTATATAATCGATGTTCATATAATAGAAGTTTGCTCATTTTCCTTGCGTTAATTGTTGCCCGGAAGAAAGCTTGAAACCGGTTTTCAAAATATATAAACGATCGTTAATTTTAATCCCATCGGATAGGGATTTCACAAACACACGCAGAGCGTTGTACGTCTGTTTGAATCTCGATGGTTTTCATAGCCTTGCCCTCTGGGCAAGAGGATTCTCGCCTGAGCGACAAGGATTCGTAACCCGAATCTTTCTAATGGATAAAGTCAATCTGGCCTATAGTCTGTAGTCATTACATATGTAGTACTGTAAATACTTTTATTTATTCAATAACAGATTATAGAAATACGAGGTATCTTATTTCTACAAATAGGCAAGTCGAGAACCCCTGGTATTGAGAACGACTATACGAACTTTGACTTAGCGATTTTCTTTGTTTAAGGATATAGGAAAGATATTTCTCTTCTGAAAGGTTCAAGTCGCGACGATCCGGCGGTTTTTTAAAAAATTATCGCTGGGAAGCGAAGCGTTTTCACAAGATGTATTCAGGTGGGCATCCAGGTGCCCGAGTATCGATACAAGGGCTAAACAGTCAAATAAAAGAATTTCCTCTTTCCAACTGAGCTTCTGTTAATATGTATGTTATGAGTTAGCCAAAGAACGCTCCATTTCCCAGCGACATCCTCTGAGCGTGGAACAAGAGTCGTTGATGGAAGCTCGTTTTTAACTTTCACACCTTGCTGTCATGCGCTGGAAACGCGATTCAGGGTACGGGAACAAAAGTCTTTGCCAGACACGCGGTCGCGTGAATTAAACGCGACCCGTGTCGTTTTACTGCAACGTTAGACGCCGCTTATGCGATATAAGAGTCGATGCACCTTCCACGTTTTTCTGCATGCCCGGGAGGATAGCCTTATTTTGCGCTGATATAACGGCGATTAAAGCGTTTGCCTCCGCGTTTCTTTTGCTGGCTACCAATTAACCACGGCTACGGGTATGCGAAGAAAACATCGGGAAGATCGCACGATCTCCCACGGTCGAAACAAGAAGGCAACATTGTCGTGAAACCGGAAGACTCTACAGGGTCCTGGGTAATCGAGGAATCTCCGTGAACGATAAATTTACACCGCTTTGCTTAAACGATGGTCGATGCTCCGATTCGATCTACGATAAATCTGTGGCGTCTGAAGAATTTCTAATGATCGACTATATCCTTTGTTTCTATGTCCCTTTCGAGATGATCTTGTTATAAATTTGATTGGGTGTTTGAAAACATGATTCATATATAGTGACGGGAATAAGAGAAAAATTTATAAAAATAAGAAGCACCTGTACGAAGACAATATAATTTTACAAAATGGGTTTAAACACGGGACGACACGGGTCAGGAGACAAGATGTATCGGATCACTGGAATAATAGGAGCTGGCTCGCTGTTTATTCGTTCGTATAATAGGAGCTAGTTTTCATATAGTTAGATTTTGCTCATTCGTTCCAATCATTAGTTTCATTCATTCGTTTGGGTACAAGCGAAAACAGTAATAAATGATTGGTGAATATTAAAAGCGAAACGTATGATTCGTACAAGCGATATATCGCGTGATCTGCAGTCGAATGATAAAAATTCAGAAACATATTCGGTAAACCGGATACTACGATGATATACCAAGTTTGGATAGAGACAGTTCTAATTTATTGTTCTATGGATCGAAGAGAATTCGTTGCTTTTTTTTATAAATAGAACAAGCGTAATATGGAACAATAAGAATACACCAGAAGAATAAACGATAATATTAGTTTTGGAAAGTCTGACGGAATGAAAGGAATGAAACTTTTCATTCGCATAAAAGACAAAAGAAATTCGTGCAAACAACGAGCTAATAAATGAAGCTAAAGTCTAGTCTCAGCTGAATGAACCAAATATGACATATTTTTTAGTGTGCCGCAAAATTTTAGTAATCAGTTTATGCATACCGTAAGACGAAAAAGATTGAAAATCGCTGTCCTACGCTATAAAATTACGTCTATACTGTATAATCTATAGCAGGTTTAAGGCTTACACATTTACCGTGTCAAACGTAACTCGAATTTCCGATAACCAATCAAATAGACATCAACCTCCCCTCGCAATCTCCTGAAGCGATGCATTAAACCCGTCTGGCCCCTCATAAAGGGATAACGGAACGGGGCATTATTTTTAGCGGTGAAAGGAGGAGGAAAACGAAAGAGGGAGAAAGGGGGAGAGCGAGAGAGTGCTTCTTTCAGCCCTTGCCCGCGTGACGCGACGGCAC
>JACXIL010000033.1:2651840-2668103 GCA_014737365.1 Bombus soroeensis | reverse complement strand
CGGCGGCGGCGGCGGCGGCGGCGGCGGCGGCGGCGGCGTAATCCAGAAATCAGATTAAATGTCGGATATCCTGCACGGGGGACGAACTCCCTTTCCCGTGCAGTTTGTGAACAGCAGGAAGCTCCAGTCATTACCTCGCTTGGCAGGGCCCCTCGCGCGTATCCTCCGCGACACACTCCGATTCACACATTCAAAAAGTCACAGTATGTTGCACACGCACACTCGCCAGTCACTGTGCATCGACCATGCAAACACGTGAAACGACCAGCTCGTAAATACATGCAAACGCATCACAGAGTGCCAGAATAGGCGCGCCTATCCCGTGTTCCCCTGCATTTTCATATATTCCATCGATTGATTTTTGGGGCCGCTGGAAGTGCTGTCGTCGGATGATTTGCCTCGACGTTAGAACGTGCATTTTGCAATTTATTACCGTCGGTATATTATAGCGGTTATTAGCGATCACAATGATTATATATGTACATAATAACAATGCGTAACATATAATATACAATGTGGTTTTTTTATGCATTTGTAGGAAATTTGAAAGTGCACGATTGCACAGAATACAAAAGAGCAAAGTATAGTGCTTTCTGTAATACTTAGTAAGTGAAAACACTTTTCACCGAGGTTTTACTTTTTTTCATTGTATTCTCAAAAATATGAATTTGAATAAAAATCTGCAGTCTATAACATAATATACGCAACGCATAATACGCAATAACTTAACGATATAGCAGAGAAGCAGTACGTTATAAGAAAATACATTTGCTCGCACGTAACAAACTATAGTTTTCTTTAAATTTCTTTCAATCATCGAAATCTCTTTTTTTTCCTCAAGTTATCGATATCTTTGCGTTTCGTTTAAATTATCGATATCTAACGCGATTCCGTTTGGTGTGTCACACTGTCCATAAACCTTCTAAATTATTTCGTGCAACGAAGAAAATTTTGTTTTTTCATAGAAAAGTGAAAAATAATATCATGATCGAGTGACGCTTAAATACAGTTCCACCTGAAGCAACCATCCACCTCGATAGCTGAGTATACTCCATTAATCCATGAAATCGACGATGTTTCTCTAATAGAGACGCTGAAAAACGACGATTTCCTTGACCGGCGACTGCGTTTACCACCACTTAACGTCACGAATTTCCGCCGTTTTCCGCCCGAATCATCAGTCAAACGAATCGTTGGTGCCAAGCTGTACGTTAACCAACGACGATTAGTCTCTTTCCCTAATTCGAAGCTCTTTATTTAGCTCGCCACCCAAGCAACAGGAAGAAAAGAACGTCGCGTTAATATACCGGATGGCGAGCAATTAACTGGCCGTTTTGAAAATAGCGTCACGTCGCGCATTATTTTTCATTGAACGCGAGGAGCACGTATACAGTCGGTTAGAAAAGTTTCCAGTCGCGCCAGTATTCTGTTTTCGGTTCTAAATTGAATTATCGACGAGTAAAATGTTACGTTTGTATGAAAGAAATGAAAATAGCAGGTAGTTATATATTATATATAGTCATATTGTATTGTCATTTTTATCTATACAAATCTATAAAATTCCCATAAGATTTGTATAAAATTTCTATGAAAAATAGTGAATTAATCTAATGGTCTCGGTTACTGAGGCACGATCATTCACTGTGCGATCTGCTTTACTTTGAGCTAGTACTGTGCAGTAGAACGGTAAACATTTGTTGCAACTTTTTTCATAGTTGCAGATAGAATATATCGTAACTAGATACTTTTATGACTGACTGTATATAGGGTCATAACGCAGATGTGGACGTGTTGGTGAGATGGTGATAATGAAGTTAGCAGTACGTCACGCAACGGAGGCTTAATCACTAACATTTCTCTAATATCTCAGTTTTGCTAAACGAGCTAACGTCTCACGTGCCTGGTATCAGTTACGAAACGTTGTTATTATTTCACTGACGATGGGTGGAACGTGCAAGTGACAATTATGCAACAGGGATTTCACAGCGATGTTCTTTGTAAAGTGAACTCATCGACATTACGCAATCGGAAGGTACATAGATGGTGCATTTTTCGTTGAAAAGAAAAATTAAATCGTGGCTGTTCTCCTCCGTATTTTGATAGTTCTTGGTGGGTTTTGATGAATCGTAGGTCGAGCCTCTGGAATCGAATAAAGTTTTATTTGTAAACGGGTACGTTGCTGGTTAAAATACTGTTGGTGTAGCTAGTAGTAAATCGTGTTAAAAACGGAATGCCAACTCTAGTAATAGAACTAGAGTTGTTAGTTTTGCAAATAAAACATATAGGGGTAAAAATTTCTGTTAGAAACTTGTACAGCTCTGTTCTAGTTATAATTCAATTTTTTTCTTTTCTTTTTTTTTTTTTTAGCAAGCAATTAAAAAATTTGAAAGATTTTAAAGTATCGAGTTACTTGGCAAATTTTACTCAAACCCTATTCTTAAGATTTACCAGTCCATTTGTTGTAACAACTTTTCACACAATTTCTCCATAATTTACATAAATCACCGACTTCGTCCCATATCCCGCAAATTAACGTCGTTCTTGATTAATCATGTACCTAATTAAGACCGATTCCGCTTAATTTTCGATTTCCTTCAGAACGAGAAAATTAATGCACTGCCGGTTGACAGCATCCTCACTGCAAAAGTACGTATTTTCTCGATATAAGGGAAAAAAAAGGTCGGGCATAAAGATGCAGGCTTATTAGGGGTTCTTCAAAGAAGAGATACATCAGATTGGAGATCAAAGAAATCGATACGCGTTTACGATCGGTGGGTAGCATCGATGCAAGACGGTACATACAGACGAATGCAGAACAATTCGCTGCTCGTTTGGTCGGGCAATTTGACCAGTTTTTGGCCGTTCCCAATAATCATGGACCGTGGCTGGTATCGCAAATAAATCGGCGCTGTCATGAATAAACAGGTGCGTTTTATTGCTCGTAATTCCTGGCTATGAAATCGCCGCGCCGAGCACGAGAACATGCGTGTAGAGGCGAGGAGAGAGAAAAAGAAAGTACGAAAACAGAATGAAAGAATGAAAGAAAAGGGGTAGGGGTGGGGGAGGGGGAGAGGGGAAGAAAAAGAGGGAAGAATACGGAGAGAGGAATCGATTACTGTCTGCCGCCTCGTATTAATTATCGAAGTTACCGGTGCCACCCTTCGTGGCTTCATCCGGTTCGAGTTACGCCACGCGCTCTCATTAACAATAGCTCTACGGACCCTCGTTTCCACTTGATGCCTGCGGCAACAACGACTCTTTCGTCTCATCGTCGCCGGGTTAAAAAACAATTCCAACGTCTCTTGACTCCTGACGCGTTCAGCAGCGCGCCTGCCTTCTGGTCAGTTTCATTCAAGAATTCGCATTCTCGCGCTTGTACAGTGTTTTGCGGTTTCCGTTTTCAAATGGTTTGATATCGTGTCAGGTATCAAATATTTGTTAATATTAAAAGTCTTTCGTAGCTCATATCGCGTATTTATCAAAGTAAAAGCTTTTAAAGCAATTATTTTGAAAATTCTAATCTCTTTCTTTTTTACGGTATCTTGGAATATCAAAATGGTCGCCCAACGCCATGTAAAAGTTTGTGACTCTTCGATTCTTTTACGAACACAACCAATTGCAATATTCGCAACTGTATGTTCCTGTTCAAAAAACATTTGTTGAGATCGAGACTGAATCTACAAATGCTTTATGCATCTTCTATGCGTCGTCGAATGAAAGCTTAATGACAATAGACGAAAATTTGTCCTTGATCCGTTTATTCCATGCTACTTGAAAGAAAACTCTTCATAGTTTTCCATTGACTTAATTACAGAAATTTGCAATTTCATACTTTTCCGCGATTAAATTACTCGGAAAATGACCAATCGCAAATGTTAAACGCCTAATAGTTTCCAGTGTATGATTTAGACCCTTATTCGAGGTTTCCATTTGATCCTTTCTGTGGACGCGGCAACGCGAAAATAGATGATTTCGGGCCGCTATATTTTTCATCCGTGCTTCACCACCTGGTGCTACAGAGACCAAAAAGCGAGATTGCATCCATGGCGGCGCCCCATGGTAGCTGATTGCTCGCTTCATAATTTAGCATATTCCCGGGAATGTAATTTCTCTGTCGGCCAGTTGAGTGTGCGTTTGTCCCTGGCAGAAGTTTTGTCAGTGGGACCCGCGTTTCTCCTGCAATTTCCTTTCCGCCGTTCATTTGTCAAGGGATCCCCTTAAGCTCGACGATTCGACACCGCTCGTACCGACGCGACGAGACGCGACACTCGCCTTTAATTTTTCAAGCTTGGGCGCGCCATGATCGCCGCTGTTTTTCTTCCCCAGCTCGCTTCCCGTGTTTCCAGAGCCGCGTAATTATTCCGTGACGGCGGTAGCGAGCATCATTTATCAGGATGAAGGTCCTTCCTGGCGTTTCTCCAAGACGACAGCCACGACCGTGATCGCATGATCGCGACTGGCCAACCACCGATGAAACGTTCCTCAGGTTCCTGAAACGTTCTTTGACGGTACGAGAGAAATCGACCAGACTGCGTTAATCTTTTGACAAGTGGTGCTGAGTTTGAGGATATGGGAGCCGGAAGGCGGTGATGGCCAGGCTATTGGGCATTTAAAATATATTTGTTAGTTGGTCGACAGCGTGTGTGGGACACTGGATGATTAGATTTGACGGTATGTGTGCTACCATCCTTTTTTCGCTGCTCGTAAATTTGGACACTCTATTCCTACTATTGTTAGGTCAGAAAAATTTATTAACCAACAATATTAGTGAATTAATAACTTTTTAATTTTATAACAATCTTTTAATTTTACGTTGAAAAAGACAGTCGGCTGTTTCATAATTTATAAAATTAACTTGGAGAACTTAGAGAGAGAGAGAGAGAGAGACTCATAAAAGCATTCCAACACTTACAGAAGTATTTTTTTATGAATATATTATATGTATTATACGAAAATATTTGAAATATCAGTAGGTGCTGTAACGAGACGACTTCTAAAAAAGTCTATATAGAAAGTTACAAGACAATTTATTGCAAATGTACACTTGATGGAAAATTAGTATACAATATGCTAAAAATGCTCTCACTGATTACTCTTATATCGTGGGTTATAAATAAGACGATTAATCGAACAATTGGTCAAATACGTATTTTAGTGATCCTGGCGACGCATATACTTTCGATAAATTATCTTTCAAATTTGACCAATATAATCATGATACTCGTGTCTCGTTATCAATAGTGAGATGTGAAAATAATACATTTCAATATTTTATATATAATATAATAATATAATATACACGTGTATATGATTATAACATTATCATATTATATAACATATTATATGTGTATAAATTAATATAACACATAATAAATTATGTAACAGGAACAATCAACACTTACGACTTGTATCAAATGTGACTTATATCTTGTGACGTATAAAGTTTCGCTATTATTACTTCAATTGTGCAAGGAGGGCCAAGATGAAGGTACTATTATCAATATTAAAAATTATACAAATCATAAAGACACTAATTTATCAGCATTACTACTTATCGCATCGATGAAGCGAATCTGTACTCCGTCGTCTGAAAAAGGAATTTTTTGTATTAATAGAACTATACAACGATCGTACCATACACTGATTAAATATACATAGCGTATGTTAAAACGAAGTCTCTGGACAGGTAGGTTGCAATTTCGAAGGTAGAGATCTCGTGGGACGACTGGCTGCTCGGTGGTTTGCGAATCTGTCCAATTACAGATTAGTCACACCACAAGAATCGGGCCACACCGGTAGCTCTAATCGCCGTCAACTACCTTGTATCTCAATTCGTCGTACGCCCTGGAATATTGATTTTTTGTTGGCCCATCTACTTTTTTACCAAACATCTAACGATCGCAGATCGTATTCGTTGCCTTGAGAAGCTTCCGAACGGCTGTTCTTTTTTAAAAATCACCAATTCTTCCTCGGTGGTCCTTTGAGAATGTAAGAGAACTTTCCTAAAAGGAACGCGTAATTATAGAAGCTAATTAAACTTTCCAATATCGTGGATCATTTTTATAAAACTCTATAGATTATCACGAGTGAAAACATCTCCTTAGCATAGTATCTAGTAGATATTTAAAGCATCTACTGGAGCATCTAGCAAGAACGAGAATATATATTTGACAAGAAAGTAATCTCTAATAACGCTGACAGTTGATGCGATTTTAAACAACGATAGGAAGAAAATACAAAGCACATAAAGCGCTTGAAATTTCGTTACTCATCCCAAATCGCAATCTTCGTCGTGCGTACAAATTGATCGGACAATTCTCACTGCCGATCTTCGCAGCTCAGCGTAACACCTCCCCACAAACGTCCATACCGAAATCGTATCAAACCCAAGTAATTCCTCTGCTGAGATTACTGCAGCAAGGCAAAAGAAAGAAAGGAAACGAAGCTCTTTCGAACGCAATCGTCCAGGCCAAGCAGCCCATCAGCGTCCCGTAACAAAAACGTAATCGCGCGCCAATCGTCATAATTACGGAACCTGGCCGGGTTCGTGCGATCAGAACCGTACATCCGGGTGTACACGTACCGAAAATGTTGAGGCGTGCATGCGTATCGGGGGAATTGAACGAGCCGTGTGGTCCTTCATTTCGCCACCTGTCCGCTAGGATAAATGATCGTGGCGCGCAAAAGTCGCCTCGCGAGACTCTGATAACGCGGTGCGCTGGTTAAAAGGAAATTACGGCTTGTGACCACTGCACGAAAATCTGCCGCGCCCTCGAGGACCACGGATAATCTGCTGTCATTGAGGAGGGTATAATGGGCCACCCTGGACGCGTTTTATTCGCGGCGGAGTCGTGTTTTGTTTTGGCGATCGTCTCCTCCAGCGAGATGAAATTCCTGTTGGCCGCAGACCGTGCGAAATTACGCGGGAATTCGAAAGGGACAACGTGTCTCTGTGGTTTTTCGTGCAGTTTTGTCGGGCAACGAGTGGGCGAGATACTCTGCTGTTTTTCGAACGATGGATTTGCGGCTTTGGAGAGTGTTCGTTAATGTTTGTTGCGCGAATAATTGTTTCATTCTATAACGGTAATTAGACCGTAGATTTTTCGGCAAATTCGTACGTTCGAGAATATGACTAAGAAAGTAAAACAACTGTAGAAAATTGTTTTATTCGTCAATTTTCACGGAATAATCTCTGGATATTTTATGTATCTTTTTGTGTTATTTGCGTCTTGCGCGATTTGACAGTTTCAAATTTTTTATAAAATAATGTTTTAAAAAATAATATCCGCGATTTAAAGATAATAATCTGTAGCAGAGATTTTTTGGTAATTTTGGTAATAGCGAATTATCAAAGAAAATTGCATAGTGATGGTAATAATGGTGACACCTTATTGTGAAACACCATAGAAGGATTCGTTTGAACTTTAGCCCTGCAGGATAGAATAAAATAAGCAGATAGTATGAAATGTAAATAGAATAGCAAAATGAATCAAACGGAATAACAAAATAGAAGAGATGTTGACAAGATATCTCAAAATTAAAATAGATTTTGCGATAAATATTCGAATAAACTTTTAGCGACGCAAATGTATAGATTTCTCTGTACAGGATAGCATGAATATTTTCCATGTTTTATGCGATGCGATTAGAGGTGTTAGAAGTAGATGGGATTTCTTCTGATTCCGATGTTCTTGTTTTTCGTGGATTTCGTAAGATGAATTAGAGGGAAGTGTGATAAAGGATGGAGATAATGTGAATCGGAACAGGAAATTGGATAGATTAAGAAGATTAATTTAGTCTCTCTTTGGCACACCAGTGCAGGAATGTTGATTGGTGCATTAATTTTAAAGGCACCTATACATCATATTACCTATACATCACTTTTTTTTAGAATTCCATATGTTATCGCGATAATATGCCAGGAACATTTTTAAGGAGATTTACTAGGTCGTGTTTTTCTAACGAAATTTTCACTTTGTTACAGATTCGAAAGATTTGCACTTTCCGTCGGAGGAGCATTTCAATCTTGGTAAATCGATCTATTTCTATTATACTTTTATTTATTTTACACTATGTCGTATTTTATTATTACTTATTGTACTATTTACTTATTGTACTAATTTTATTAGATAAGATTGCAATTAGGTCCTTGTTTAATTCTTTTCGAAAGATATCAATCACAATTTGAGTATTACATTAATTAATTTTTTCCTAAACCTCGTTACATTACAAAACAAATATGTTTTTTAAATATATTGTTATATACAGTGGCTGCTTGTTACACGTGTCTGTATTACATATATCGGTGAGAAACGTTGCGATCACATAATTTATTCGTTTTCGTTCTGGGCATATTTCGCTTAAAAACAAACTAAATTTACACGACCGCTATAAATGGATAGCTACGGACGATTTTATAGACATTTCGAGAATTAGAAATTCTTTGTAATTCGATATCTTTCGCAGTGATAAAGTATCGCGTTATTGCGCTATTTTTCAGGAGCAGTCGTGCGTATCTGGCATTTGGCAGCAACGTTTCGTAGACGTGGGTAGGTCAAATAATATGAACGATAACATGAATTCTTTGTGTCAGCTGTGAATCAGTTGAGATGCGCATATCGGAAAGAGTCGTAGAATTGAATATACGATATTTGGATATATAGAAGATGAATTAAAATATTCGAAACATTCGTCATATTTTTGCACCTAAATAAGTTGAAGCTAAATAAGTTTTTCAACAACTCCAGCCAGTTATAATAAAAATAAGTAGAAAATGCGCGAGCACCAAGTATGCTACTTGAGTTTCTCACTTAACGTTTAGGTTCTAAGCGTATCTCTCTACGTACGTATATACATGTATGTACCAGAAGACCGTATCGATTTCTTACGCTTCTTTTCTTATTGCAAAAATACATTTCACAATTTCTTAATCGTCCAAAAACAGAATTCCTCCTGTCATAAAAGATAACGTACCTCTTCCTCTGCTCATAAATCGAATCTCGACGGAACTGTAAAACCTGCCCAACCTTTTCTAACCCCGTATATGCTGTTCTATATCTCGGCAAGCCCTGGTAATCTTCGGAACTCCGAAACAGGTGTATCGAAGGTTTCCGGATCGTATCGCGTTATCATACCGGCACAAGTATCGTGAACGAAACGACGATGTCACCCGTGAACTGTGCTTTTTACAGCGTCGATTAGCTTATCAGCGACGGCGTAATGGCGACGAACTCGGCTGGTTTGGCGACGCGACGTGCGCAAAAATAAGCGAGAACAACGGGACATGGAATATTTTCATCTCTCGTTTCGCTGCTTTGTGGAACGTAACTTTTCAAATCTGTGCTTAAAGATCGCCAACCGTCATAAAGTGACCCAATAACGACTACTGGCTCGGTTAAGTACCGTTTCATCGCGATCCGAGGAAACTTTATCGAAAACCGGGTAGTCTGACTAACGCCTTATCTCGGGAGCCGGATGAACGGCATAGGGAATATCGATGGTACGTACGAGCAGGAAAAATGGATCGCATAGGAACGTATCGGGAATCGATACAGACGGTACTCGGTTGTCACGTGAATAAGAAGTTGTCGCCTCGATACAGTCACTTCTACGCTCTTTGTTTGGTCTGATAAGATTAGATACCTGGTGCCTTATTACGAGGCAAATAAATTTGGTGGTATACGCAAATCGACGCGTGTATTCCCTCGATTTCGATTGCTCGATACCAGCTATGAACGATTAGATGGGTTTAGTTAAACAGGGCGCTAGTGGAATATCAAGATTTCTGGATATCATAGATATTAAGAAATTTAAAAATCGAAATTTCGGTAATATTCGAAATTTTTAATATTTGAAAATTTGAAGATTTGTCGGCTCCGGCATTCGGAAATTCCAAGATGCTAAAATTTGAAAGTATCGTTTCCTAAATCGAGACGATTTGCTTGCGTTCCCGATTGTTCGACAGCATCAAACTAGGAAAAGATGAGAAATTTATTCGAATAAAGAAGTCGGTAGAAGACTGAAACGATGGAAATTTGTTTGGCCTGATATATCAATTATAAAGTCATACATAGGCCTATACAGGTTTAGATTACTAGAAATAATTTTGTGAACGACGTCCGAGAATGGTTCGGAATGCGTTTAAGGCCTGGACAAAGTATGTGGAAATTGCAGGTAGCTATATGCATAGAAGGAGGGTAGATATTCGTGTTTTCAGTGTTGCAATTTCCTTTTTTTATGACACACGTATACAAATGTCTCATTTGTGGTACATAAGATGAATAACTTTTTGTATTCTTACTTCTTAATGAGAAAGCAGGTTGTCTTTTATAGAATCACAGATACGAAGATCAGACGTTAAGATTATGCGGCAATTTTAATAAGATTGACTCTTTAAGGATAATAACCACTTGATGTACGAAAGCGATCAATGTCATAATCATAGATTATTCTCCATTACAAATGTAACGCAATGGAGACTCAAAATATGGTCCAATACGATATTATCGATTTCACAACTTAAACGTAACGTAATTATTCTGTTTAACTGGCTATAGAAAATTAAAAGTACGTATGTTTATGTTTGAATAATTATTTTTCGAGGATGTCCCTTTGAATTTTGTATTGCTTTACTACATCGTTGAAAGCTTCAGCTTTCGAAAGAATTTGACATTAAAAGAAGACTTGAAAAGTATACAGAGTTGGATGTACCTTTTTTCTAACTTTCACATTTTTATCACCAGTCTGTCGTAAACTGCTGCTGGAAAGAAAAAAAAAAAGACTAAAAATCTTAACACAAAGTAATTTGGACTACGAGTTTCCCAACACGTTCGCGTCTCCGACTTCTCGTTTCCCATGAAACTCAAGAACTCAAGAACTCGAGGAAGCCTAGAAAAAAACGACATTAAAGAATTCGAAATCTGTTGGAGCGCATAAAAAATAAATGTGTTTCGCTCTTCTTCCACGCGGAGGCCAATTAAACTGCAAGTATCCTGGCGTTCTAAGAATTTTTTCCGCTTCCCGGTAAAACAGACAACTCGACAGCGTTGACTGCCCTCTCTGATCGTGGCGTTGCGCGTCAAGGCTCGTCACACGAGTTTTCTAATGCATCTGCTTCTAAGTAAATGTGAGGCAAAGGAGGAAAAAAGATGACCGAGAGGAAGAAAAGGAAAGAGAAAAAACGGAGGAACGTGTCCCCGGTCGCGCGGAGTGCCTCCGCTGGGAAACGTGTTTAAGTGCACACGCGGCGGCGTCAGCTCTTTCCACGATTCGTTAAGTCGTCTCGCGACAGGCACACGAACGGCACGTAAAACAAATATACGCCGAGTGCCAACGCGGTGGACCTGATCAAATAGCGGCGTATCTGTTAAAATAAGGTCAGACGGCTGCACCTTATTAAATGCAACCTTGTTTCCCCGGGTATATTCCGAGACCACTGCGGAAACCTAGAGACCAGCCGGCCTGTGTGTTTCTTTCGTTACGATGAAAGCCTGTTTCGTTTCATGCTTCTTCCACCAACCTTGAATTTTTACGATTCCTCTTTATATTTCCTTCTTATATTATATACATATATATATATATATATGTATATATATACTTTGGATATTTCATACATCTGTATATATATAGATATACTTGTAGTATTTCAACAAGTATGCAGTATTTCTTATGGTAGTAAGTGCAGTATTAATGGTAGCTAAAACAAATTTTTGCCTAGGTTTCATTTTTGAAAATTATATTCGTGCAAAAATTTGTATAAATAGCCGCCCGCGTTCCATTAATAATTCTTCGTGGAATTCAATATATTTATAAATACTCTGCTTAGATCTTTTGTTCCTTATAGTGTCGCTTTCTTCTTTATTCTTGGATTTCTGTGGAGACACTGTCGAATCGAGAAAATTTTTTATTTTCTAATAATTCTTGTTAGTTGGACGGTAGAAGCTTTTTGAATTTTAGAGTTTTGCAAAGAAATTGTTAAATAAGGAGATTTGGTATTTTAAATCGGCGAAATTGCTGGTATTGTTTCGTTTACAATCGCTTTTTGTTTGTCTCGGTAACATTATGCAGAAATTTTGATTTTTGTGCCGAGGTTAGTGGAATTAGAGGATTATTGTAGAAATGTTTAACATCTATGATTCCACGTCAATTAAAAGGTAACAAAGTTTGAGATAAGTGGAGTAAATCCGATAAAATTTTTGATCGAAGAATTTCGTTTTAATTAGAGAACATCATTTTTGTCTACTTTGTAATTTACATTTATAAATGTAATAAATGATCGGTCCACTTACTCTAGAAATACAAAAAAGTTGCCACCACTCCATCGTCTGGCTTTCAATAGCGAGCAAAAGGGATCGCTCTTATTTGAAAATGAAATATTTTTTACCGAGTTGGCGTCCCATTTTTCCAACACGTGCCCGATAGACGTAGGCGGTCGTTAACGTTATGCGAATTTTTATGAGGCATATTGCTGCGTTGCCGCCGATAAACGCAGAAACGTGCCTGTCGAGCACCATCACGCGATTAGGCCGAAGGTGAGGCGACGAAAACGTCATCGTCGAATACATCACGATGCCGCCGAGCCGCCGAGCCGCCGAGCCGCGTCGCAATACGTGTGCCAGAACACGTACTTATGTTTGTCACGACATCCGCGCGATGAAATTCGCGTGTCCCTGGACGCGTCGAAATCGCCACAACCGATTTCTTTTTCGCTGGAATTTGACGACATTCGTGATACGACGCAGACACCGAAGAATGGAAATGTACACGTGGTAATCACGCGCAGAATTCTCCGAATGCTTTTACGCTGTAAATATAAATTATGTAATTATATATAATTGTAGCAAAGGTAAATTACGGTTGGGCTTTCAAAATCCAGTTCTTTTGGATCTTAGCGTTACGCTGCATTACGCTGCATTTTTAAACTATGTTGTTTCGCTATTGGTAGGCATTTGTTCGCGTCAAAGTTTCTTGTTCATTCTGCGAAATTCTCGTGAGCTTTCCTTTAAATTTGTAGTTCGTATACAACGATTCTACGTGGTTCCATTTTCTTTCTCAATGCGTTCTTGATGTTAAACAGTTATTAAAAAGAGTTTCGATATGGTGGAAAGTCAAAAGGCGATAAAAGTTTATGAGGTGTCGCATTTATCGGTAGAAGAAAAATGTGACTCGAAGGAATTAATGAGCGCAAATGTTGAAACTATCGAAAAAATGGTAATGAGATACTTGTGAATACAGTTCGACGCTTTCTTGTTAGTACAAGTGTCTTCTTACCATACACATTTTTGTAAAAAGGTGTTGGACATTGGCATAACTGTAAAATGTATTTTACATTTATAAATAATAGATAAATGTAAAAAGTTGGAGTCTGTCGATACAAAAAGAATTCAAAATTCTCGAAATTCCACCTGTATTTACCAACCTTCGATCTCCAGAAATATATTCATAATTCAATTGTTCATTGATATTACGAATTCTAAAGCAATGCATAGTTTAAGCATAGGCCATCGTTGGAGCAAATCAAAATCTATCTTCAGCGTATACGTTTCTCCATACTACTCATACAGATAAGAGAGAACAAAAGGAAAATAGTAAGGGAATAGAAGAGATAGTCATTTGATGATGGGTCGTCGAAACGCGAAAGGAATTTTTTAAATGGCTCCATCAGCGGTGCCGGTTGATGGACAAGAAATTTAATCTCGAAGAAGAACGCTGTTATCTAGGGTTGAAACTGCGCGACGTGTGGTATCTAACCCGGCTGAGACAACATTTGAGAAAACTTAGAACCTGAGCCTCGCAGGTAGATATATACGGTTCAGAACCGCTCCTCTCTGCTCTGGGAAAGTCAAACAGTCAAACAACCACGCGCACCAAGTGTTGACTCGCGGCATACATTTGGTAGGAACACTTCCCCTTCGTCTCGCAAGACAAACAACCTGTCGTGATAATGATACACCGGATAACGGCAGATAAAAGTGCAAGGCGCTGCCCGCCAGGAATCGGACGAATATTGGTAGCGTTTATTCGCCGGTGAACGAGCAAAAGGGTCTTTGAAAAATTGGACCAAGTGTTATTCGAGGTCTCGATGTGTTGCGAGACGAGCTTGGACGAAGGATAAAAGGTTAAACTAGATTTTCATGGGTTTTAGAGCAGATTTCTTTGGAGGATTTCGATACCGATATCCGAAATATTTCCCGATTAATTTTATTCAATTCTGTTTAATTAAAATCAGATTTCTTTGGAGACTCGCGATATCGCAGTTTGAAATATCGAGCGATAGCCCCGGATAGAGCGAAATCTTCGTTTATGGGATTAAGGTTAACAATTCTTTGATTAACTATGTCTACGTTAAAGCAGATTTTCATCGAATATCGGTCGAAAATTTTTCCTGTCGAATAATTGCTAAAGAATGCAGTGTTTCGATAATGCAAGCGTGTTAAATAACTTTCTAAGCTAAACACTCGAAGCCATTAACGTTCCAATGAAGTTTCTTCTCGTAATTTCGCCGAACAATTATGGACTCGATTACAATTTTGCGACAAGTACGAAAATCCAACCACATCGAAATGCCAGTCACGGAAATTCTCACATTTTGATTTTCGTTCGATCAAAGATTTCACTATCGATGGCCACTAATCGCTAATAAATTACGGCCATATTCTATTTGGAGCGAAATAAAGAATAACAATTTTTTACATAACGAATTAGTTCAACTAATTTATCAGCAAATGAGAAGAATCTCTCAACGGGAGCAAATGGCGGTGGTGTAACGTTACGCTTAACAAAGACTTTCTTTACGTTTGAATACTCTTTAGAGTTGGTACTAGTTTTAACTTATATTATATATATACGCCAGTTTTACATTCTTATTTCTCTCCGAAGATTGTTTAAACATGGAATAATATGTATTTGTGTGTGCGAAACGCTTTAAGCAATTCTACGCCTTCAATTTCGAGGGAATCTGGTCGAGTTGGAAGGAAGGAAGACTCCTTCCGGACCACGCTTTTTTCCACTAACTAGGAGCAATCATCTTCTCTGTATTCACGAATGCTCGGAGGTTATCCAAGCCGATTTTCAGCGTGGGTGCACGCAAGGATCGTGAATCGTGAACGACCATCACGAGAAGAGAACTGAAAGAAAAGGGAGACACGAAAGAAGAGAAGGAGAAGGCAGCGACGAATCATTCCCACAATTACGCAACCAGGTTCCCTGTGCCCCGTCCTTCGAATTCGTCCTTAATGAAGGATAATCACGTTTAATTGCCCGCCCCGAGGCGTCGGCTGCACCCTCCGGCCAGGATCTCTTACAGTGTTAGCAACAATTTCGTGAGACCATCTCGAGGCATCGCGTCTCTTTGCCGCCATGCAATTAGTAGGGTTAGGTCAAAGAAAATGTTAACGACTTTCGGATCGTGGCTCCATCAAGGATGGCTCCGGGGATACGGTTCTCGGTCGTGCGTTAATTTCGATCCGAGATCCAGCACGACGATGAACGAAATTCGTATCTACTACTCGTGGCTTCTACATAGTAACGGTACACGCAACATTTTGAATCGCTTCGAATTTGTATATGGACACTTGGATTACGATTGGCCAATTTGAGGAAATTTTGAACTTTAAACGCCCAAAATTTGTACACGCTTAGATAATTCGTTTCGTTCGCTACAATGAGCGCAAAATTGAAATATAAAAATATAAAAACTTTGAAAAAGTTGACAATACGATTTCAAAAATTTCAAAAAAGCGGAGTTCGCACAGTGTGATCTGTAAACGGTTCGTACCTAAACCCTCTCTCTACCCTTTACTCTTGAAAATACTCATTGCACACAAACTCACGCGTAAACGCGTCACAAACACACTCTCGGGGACCACTCGTGTCAGTCTCACAAACATCCACGAGCGTTCCTAGAATCCTTGTCTGGCAAGCACAGTCGGTCTCAAAAATCTTGTCCGTCGACGGTCAAATCACGTCGACTCGACAACTCGGTTCATTGCGACTCGCGTGGGACTAAACTCTCTTCGCTTTTTTCCCTTTGCAGTCGTTATTCATCAACTCTGAGAAGACATTAATCCCAGCGAGTCGTCGAATTGAGCCGCGATCATCTCGGGACCAAGTGTCTAATTGCACGGATAAGCACGGTAACGCGGCGTGGCACGGTCGGGAAAGTCGCGGCGTGTCAACGGTTTTAACTGCGATGTAAATCACGCCGATAAGTATCACGCTGCCGCGTGCTGCTGTCACGTCAAGCCGACCAAGGACGTCGTATCT